>BQNB010010021.1:0-78115 GCA_026074375.1 Tanacetum coccineum
ATCAATTAAATCAACCCGTGCACGCACGCAATTTAGGTAGATAGTATAACGGATAATAATATTTGAATAATTTTGTTTTGAAGTTAAATATATTAGTCAACATTGAAAGTCAAGTCAACATTCAAACATTCAAGTCAAGTCAAGACATTTATTATTTATTAATTTGTATTGGGCCTAAGCCCATGGTAATCATTCCAGAATGTTCTCTTGTATCCTATATATAGGATAGTTGTTATCAATAATAATCAAGGAATCAAATTAGCTTTCAATAAATAGAAACCCCGTAGGAGATATGTCTTATTAATACAGTATTTATAATATAACCTAAAACATAGTAGAAACCCTAATGGACCCAACTCACAAACCGGACTTGAGCCTATTGCATCTAATTACTCTTATATACAATTCACAAATGGTCGGTGGCACTGTAACTGCTACAGTGCTACATTACGGCCAAAAAATTTAGCCCAAATCCGGCCCAAAGTAAAAAAAAAATATTACAAAACGGACTCTCAACTTTAATTGTTTACGACTTTTTTACATAAATTTTTTAAAAAATAAAATAAAAAAGGCCCCTCAAGTTTCTTTTATTCGTCCCCCGTCGCAACGCGCGGGTTAAATTCCAACTCGTACTCTTAACAAAACGTATTTAGTGTACACATGAAAAGTTTGACACAACAAAGCATTTAGACAATAAAATTATTTTAAAATGGAAAGTAAGATGCGCCAACAAAACATTGAATTGAACATGCAATATGAAATCCTTACAAGTATAGTTGTCACAGTCACAATTTTTGGATGATCCAATGAATACGTGGTAGCTTGTTTCTCTGACTTTCACCAATAAAATTCGAAACCCTTCAACGTTATTTCCTCACACACCAAACAAGCCATCATAGACACAAACACAAAACACATTCTTTTTGTTTTCATAATCACAAATGGCGCAAGTTAACAACATGGTAAAGAAGGCTGCAGTTGTTGCCGTCATTGCCCTCTCGGCACTAGCCACTGTCTCAGCTCAAGCAATGGCTCCTGCGCCTGCTCCTTCTACTGGAACCGGACTTTCTTTGTCTGCTTCTGGTGTAATGATCGGAACATCTCTACTTGTTTCCACTGTTGCCCTATTCAGAAATTGATTTCAAGATAAGAAGAGTCCTATCTTTTGAGGTGTCTGGTTCATTGTTTTTCGATTCTTATATAATTTTTTTTGTATCGGATTGGTCATATATTGGATATTGTTATTTGTATGTTTTTTTTGCCTAACTAGTCCGCGGATTCAATCATGAATAAATCAATTCATCCTAAGCTATTTCAATTTCTCCAAAACATATCCTCTTACACACAATAATATTTTATATTTTTTCTCCACTAATTATCTCTCCGTCATTCTAACACTTCATGTATATTTTCCCTTCTTTATTCATTTGATTTTAAGAATGTGTTGCATATGCTTTTCCCTGATTGTTTCACTATTTGTATTAGAGGTATTCTAGCATATCTCATTTTGTAAAAATTAAATGGTTCTTACATTTCTCTATATTTATAATGACATAAGCATGTAAAGTACACATGAATCGGAAAATATTTAAAAGAAAGTTTTTGAATGTTTAACAAAATACTATAATATAATACAAAGAGACATGCTAGAATCACATATAATCTTTATAAATAAAATTTCACAAGATTATGTGGTTGTACTTTGTAGAATACCTCATAATAAATATACAATTAATAATATCTCCTACGTACTTTAATTTTGATGTCTAGGTAAATTACAGTTTGCGTAGAGTTGACCAACCATTCAACAATGGTATATCCATTCATTTCCATACTCTTGTAATCTTGTTACTCAAATTTCATATGTTAGTGTTGTTACATGTGTTGTGTTGGATTATGGTAGTTCGATGCGCACACATACGACTAGAAGTGTGTGAGCCTATTGGGGGCACACACGTTAAGACACTTAGAGTGCGTTTATATTTCACAACCGTTTCCAATTGTAAACCAAAGAACTAAAAACGACAAAGCATATAACCCTATGGTCCCTAGTGTAGCCGGCCATATGAAAGGTTCATGCGAGGTGTCTACATTCGTTTTCTTGGAGGATAAGAAAAAGACCTAACGGACTTCAATAACGCTTGTTAACTGCCCATATGTGATACCCACGTGAGGCCATTTTGGTCATTTCACTCGTTATATTATCATCTTCCTTTTACTTTACTTTCTTTATCTTCATCTCAAAACACCCTTTTTACCCACCTTAATTTTCTTCCATATCTCCATCTTAAAGAAAACCTTAAAATCAAAAATACCAATTTTATAAATCACCAAGATCAATCACCCATTTATTTCACAGTAAATTCATTCCATCAAAATTATATTAAATTTCCAATTTCAACTATTGCTTTCTTCTTGCTTTTTGATATCCCTCAATTGCAACAATGACAGCCATTTTTTTTTTCATTTACGAGTTATAAAAAAACGTGAACATCCAACCCAGCTTTCATTATACCCACAAATTAACTAATTAATTCATTTAAGGTTTATCTATATTTAAATCTCAACCAAAATCTTTTGGTTTACCAAAACTGAAATTAAACCATAAACAAAACATTCAAACAAAAACTTGTATTCAAATGGGTTCGGGTTGATAAAAAGTCAAGCTCATATAGGTCGGGTCGAAACCCACCTGCAACCACCATCTTCACAAAGTAGGTACGGGTTACCATTTTCCCAACAGATCTAAGACAGACGAATCCAGCGGCCACCACCCTCGCATCATGTTTTCGATTTTAGGTGTAATTCATTTAGATATTTTGTTTGAGATCTTGTGAATTTTTTTTAGTTATCAATGAAGTTTGTAAATCATAGATAAATTATGATTGGGTTTTTGAAAATCTCGACGTGAAAATCCAAATATATATTCTTGTTAATTATTTGCACAGTAGATGTAAACTTTGGCGGTTTGGGATGGGTTAAAGAATAAAAGGAAACTAATGTGGATTGATGAATATGGGTGTTGGTTTGTGTGGATATGTATATGATGTTTTTGGTGTTTATGGATTTTGATTTATGTTCTTGACTATATATTCTTGAGTGAAATGGATAGAGATGCAATGTGGTAATACTTGTGGTGACTTGATAATGATGCTGCTGGTGGTGAGGGCGGTGGCGGTGGTAGGGGTAACGGTGGCGGAGCGGTGTTGAATAAATGGATATTGTGGTTGAAGATGATAAATAAACAAGATGGATGTTTGGACATTTTAAGGCCCCGTTTGCGTCGCCAGGAATCTTCAGGATTCTGATGGAATTGGAATCTGATTCCAATTCCATAACGTGTTTGGTTGGCAGAATGTTTGAATTCAAAATCTGATTCCAATTCCATAGTGTGTTTGGTTGGCGGAATTAATGTAATGAAATACCTCAAATTCCTTTATGTGTGGAATTAACATTCCATCTTAAAACGGAAGGAAAGTTTATAATTCCATGGAATTTGATATTTTTATCATCAAAAATAAATTTTATTATTATTATTATTATTATTATTATTATTATTATTTTGTATTATTTTTTTATTATTATTAATAATTTGTATTTATATATATTTTTTAAAATTATATTTATTTATTTATTTTAAAATTATATTATTTATTTATTTATTTAAAAATTATATTTATTTATTTATTTAAAAATTATATTTAATTATATATTTAAAAATATATTATTATTTATTTATTTATTTATTTATTATTATCTATTTATTTATTAAAAATCTATTATTTTTAAAATTATATTATTATTATTTATTTATTTATTTTAAAAAAAATTATATTTATTATTATAAAATATAATTATAGAATTTGTTTTTTCATTTATTTTTTTCCACCAAACACGCGATAAAATTTCACAAATTCCAATTCCTTTATATTCAATTCATTAACGATTCCAATTTCTTTAACATTCCAATTCCTTAACATTCCAATTCCTCAAACACATTCCAATTCCAACAAAAACATTATGCGAACCAAACGCACCCAAGATTTATTCAGTTGGTAATTGTGGGCCATACAAGTAAAATGACTAGGTTACCCTCATGTGGCTGGCATATGAAGAATTTAACGGAACAAATTAACAATCATTAAATAGAGGGACCAACGACAGAAAACGTTTCCCACTTAAGGACGAACGGTGCATTTTTTTCGGTCAAAAACTACAAGCTGCGGTCAACGCAAACCACAAGGACGAACGGTGTAGTTTACTCTAAAGTGAATGAATAAGTTAGATAGTCGGCTAAATAGTATTTAAACTGGTACAACATGTTTACATCGCTGAATTTGTTCCAAGTGGTCTAGAATTACTAGTATTTGAACATTACTTATTTTTGAAACTACTCCAGAAGAAAATCATATAAGATATAATAGTCAAAATAGAGTACTTGAAACATCAAGTCGTTGTAGCATAGTGGTAAGTATTCCTGCCTATCACCCGGGTTACCCGGGTTCTATTTCCCGCAGCGGCATATTTTTTTTAGGCATATTACACTTGTAACATTTGAAATGTAATCTGTGTACACCATCTGTTGATTCGGCTCCCTCAGAAATGAAGCCATTTGCAATAAGAATTAACAGCCCCAACACTAGTTTCTTATTTGAAATGTAATCTCGCATGTATTTTAACAAACAATAGTTTCTTATACACGTGGCCACGTGGGCGTTGAAATAAAAGTTTCAAACATAGTAGCAAAACATGGAAAACAGTCGCTGCAGATGCAAAAATACTAAAAGATAATGGTGAAGTGAAAGATCTTTCACTTCACATAATACAGAAACTGAAATGGCAGTAGCAGACTATACATACAAAGACCAATGCGCAAGTCCATCGACATTGCCCGTTTAAGGTAAGGACAAGGTCCTTTCTAAAATAAGGTAAGAACGTAATATATTCTAAAACAAATGTAAAAATACATAAATATCAAAACATACCGTAATGAACTCCAATTATAACAAATATAATGTGGAGCTGCAAATTTTGAACCAAAAAAGCTGAATGTGCAAATGGACAGATTGAACCATATTAGTGCAGCAGTTCTCTTTGATGAATATTCCATCACCCATGTTATTAAAAACAATCAATTTTTACTCACATAAAACCTCACCAAAAGAAAAAAAAAATATAAAAGTTGATGTTACCACGATTACATATCAGTCTCACATTCTTCCTTAGTTGCATTTGAAATGTAATCAGTCTCACATTTTTCCTTAGTTGCATTTGAAACAGTTTTCGATATATAGGTCTTGACTAGCTAATTCAGTCAGTTCTGTAGGGGAACTTGTGACAACCGTGATTTGAGCAAGTTAAGTATACTTTAGAAATGTCTAAGAGTTCATTTTGTAATTTCTTACTGTGCTATGTGTTCATTATGTAGGTTGAAGTTGGTTTACATATGTGGCAATGATGTCCATTTTATGAGGTAAATGAATTATCTTATTTTGTGTGCATATAGTTTGGTGTTTAATGTATTCCTTTGTTCACAGTGTGGTGATAATGTAAATGAAAGACGTGTTGCATGTATTGCTACGTCAATTCTTGGGAAATGTGGCATTTTAGAAATGAAATAGGTGAGTGAAATATAGAAGTTTGTATCAAACTTTCTAAAAATAGAAAGTGGTTTGGTGAAATGAAAGTTATATTTAAAAAGTTTAGTAAGTAGCGTTTAAGTAAAAAGGTTTAATCAAACTAGCTTAGGTTTTTATAAAAACTTAAGGTAAGAAAGTAAATTAGTTAATTATTAATTTAATAAAAAAAATATGTTTTTAAATAGGGGGTCGATCGATTTTGGTTAGGGAGGGTTTAGGAGTTATATTTTTAATCAAATAGTACTTAGAGAAGGATAAGGATTCATTAGGGTTAAATACCAATGAACCCAGCCTGTTATCCCTTCCCCTCTCACTTGTGCCGTGTGTTTTCTTCCCCCAAAACCCTAAGGAGTGCCTAATTTTGCTAGATCCAAGAATTATTCAAGAGTTATGGTTTAGGTGCTAGTAATCAAGGTAAGTGTATTCTTCTTAGTTAGATTTGTATATTCATGTAACAAAATCAATAATGGATCTAGGGTTTCATAAAAATACAGAATATTAATGATATTTAATGATGCTAGAGTGATTAGGGCTTGATTAGGGTCATGTTCATGCAATTGGTTAGGTTAGATTTGCGTTAAAACTTGATTTAGGGTTGAGCAGAATTTTGGGTCGTGTTCAACGACTGATATCTAGATGATAAAAACGTGTATTGATATGTTTCTTGAGTCTATGAACAAGTAAAAAGAGTCTACTTTCCACAAAATCCAGCCTCAAAGGTTTTTAAGGTCGGGAAGGCATTCAAATAACTTTTGCAACAAAAGTGGTCAAAACAATAAATACGGGTCAGAATTAGGTCATGTTTGTGAGGGTGAAACACTAACTTAAATGTGTAATTAAGCTTAGACCTTCTACAGTAGTTAAGTTATATATGTATATTAACCTCACACCAATTTTTAGCCTCTGATTAGTTGTCTAAGTATGGTTAGCAAGGTCAAACATTTTAGTGTGCAATCAGATCCGAATTGGAACAGTTTTGAAGTTGGATTTTATTTGGGGTAGTTGCACATGTAATTAATACTTGGGAATCACAAGGTATTTAATAAACACATAAAAGAGCTTAGATGATTTTTGGTATAATTTATAAAGGTCAGCAAGTATGGTTTTTAAGTTGGTTAAGACACTCTAAAATTCTGTATTTTTTTATAAATTGTAGTTAACTAGTATAATGTGTTAACAAGATGATTAAGGTTAGGCATGGTGTCGGGGTGACCCATGATGCTTAATAAAACCCTTAGACATCCATCATATGAGTGTTACATGGACTTTAGCTTTTAGCTTGGTCGTGTGTAGCACGTTTGTGTTTGTATTGTGCAGCTTGTGTTGATATTGTTTGGAAGCTGCTAGTGCATCAGGTGAGTTTCATAGCCCCTATTTTCTTATGTTTTATTAGGATGGAAATGATGCAAGTATTTTGGAAATGTTTTTAAGTTGCTGTGATTATGTGATTTTATTTAGTGCATGGGCATTTAAGTGGTTTGTTGTGTGCTGAATGTTTTGTGGATTTGTTGTGATATTGAGAATTCAACTAATGTCAGGAGGTTACCTTGCGGGTATCCATGGCATGTATAGTGGGGATTGGTCTGTATCCTAGCTCGTGCATGAAGGTTATTTCAGGGTATTCCTCATGGCCTGGGCTAATGGGGGTGAAGCATAGGGACTTTAGTCGATATGGAGACGTCTTGTGGTCATTTGCTGGGTATTTGTGTGATTGATTGGATTTGCATGTTAGCATGTATGATTAGTTCCATTTATTGTACTGCATTGTTATCTTTATTTCACAGTAATTTAACAGTTGGATTTAATTATCGTATCTTAAACCTATGACTCTCACCAACATTATGTTGATGTTTTAAGCATCATTTCTAAGGTAATTTGCTTGAGGATAAGGAATGTTAGGAGGGGTAGGGGTGGCTCAGTGAGACCTGTAGGCAGCTGGCTGAAGTTTAGTTATTCTTGATTTCTATTATTTATTTTTTGGGGGGTGGGGGATATGATTGTTATTTTTTTGATTTGTTAGCGAAGTATGAATTTTTTGCATGTCATGACGTTAACTCGAAGTGCTTCATTTCTATGTCAGACGCATTTTGGATTTTGTTGATGTTGTTTGGATATTTTCATGACAACTGTGTGTCTAACCTTGTATTTTTTGCATGTTTTAGTTTCTCTTATATAGCGCCAATGTGTTGTGGATGATTCCCTCTCCGTCGCACCTTCGCCCTGTTAGCATCATGGCAGGGTGTGTGACAGTGTGTCCATGATAACAAGCCCTTGTAGTCTATTTACTTATAAACTTAATAAGTAACTTTTTAAACCATTAACTTATATGTAATTTATATAAATTAACCAACACTCATATTGTTAGGAATATGAAATTCCTATGAAAGTGTCGGTCGCTTCTATAGATAACAGTCGTTAGCTCGTTAGGTAATTTTTGGAAACTTACATAGTTAGTTAGCAAAGGCCCATGGATAAACCCATGCAAGCCCAAGCCCACTTGTTCATTGTAAGTATATTAACACCTCTCCATGCCTTGGAGAGGTGGTTGGTTGCTCATTTTTCACACAATTCAATATATGTTTTCTTTCTCTCTCTAAGTGTTCATCCAACCCTTTCTCTCACTAAAACAACTTGCCTCCTCTTTCCATGTATGTTATATGATTATTCTTCAATTGGTATCAAGAGCCATGGAGTGGTGTGTTTAGTTTTTGTGTTTTTGCAAAAATTTCATCCTTTCTTTATTTTTTCTTTGTTTTCGAAGCAAGAGTGTACACTAAAAGATCATTTACCTTGGTAAATCTGATCTAGTATCTTTATGATATAGGTGTACAAGCTTAGAATCAAGAAAAACATCATTTTTTGTTACATATTGTGTTTGAAAATTTTATAAAGAGCAAAATCTTGATTTTAAATTTTTCGGCTTAAAAACCTTAAAGTTTTCATTTTTCTTGTTCCTATAGGTTTGTAAACACTAGTTTACTAGAATTTTTGCAAAAACAACATCAAAAAGGTGTTCTTTTTGTGTTTTAAAAATGTGAGTTCGTGTCTGTTGGAGTCGTCGAAACAACTCAAGCGTCGTACAACTCTGTCGAATCAACTCCAAGTCGAAAACAACTCGAGATAGATCAACCTGAGTCGAACAACTCAAGTCGAACAACTCACTTTAGTTGAAACCGAACAACCCGACGTTAGTTTAAACCGAACAACCCGACTGTAGTTGAAACCGAACAACCCGACTGTAGTTGAAACCGAACAACTCAAGCTTTCAAAATTATACGGTTTATTTCGTTGACTTGTAAAATCTCGTGAAACATTTATTTATTTTTCCCGATTTTGTCAAGAATTGTAAAATCCCGTATAGTTTCGTGAATTAAAACACTTAAAAGACATCTTAATTAAACACAAATTCTTTCTACCACCGTTCGATCAAACAAGTAATCTTTTAACATACAAATTTCTCAATGACGACTCTTGCTGATAAGTCACTTCTCTCGGGTGGTGACAATAAACCACCGATGCTTGAAAAACACTTGTATGACTCGTGGAAAAGCAGAATGGAACTTTATATGATGAATAGACCTCATGGTAGAATGATTCTTGCTTCAGTTTGAAAAAAGGTTCCACTTGTTTGGCAAAAATTACAGTAGATGGTTTAACCAATCCAGGATTATACTGGAATTAACTCTGCAGAACCATTCAAGCTGAATTGTGTCATCGAAAGCAATATACATCATTCTACAAGGCCTTCCAACTGAAATTACTGCTCTTGTTCAGCTCAACATCGTGTAGCCAAGATATTTGGAGAAATCAGATTGCTCTTGCAAGGAACGTCGTTCACAAAGCAAGAAAGAGGGTGTGTAAAGCGTACGATGAATTTGATAGTTTATACAAGGAAATGAGAAGTCGGTACACGGTACTAATTGAGATTCACTTGCTACTCAATGATATGACTATTTAAAGATGCCACTGAGCAATTCAGTCAATACCATGTTTAGCAACACTCTTCCTGTTAAATGGAGCATATTTTGTTACTAGGTGTTTAAGTTGGTCAAAGATTTGCATACTACCAATGTTGATCAGATTCATGCTTACTTGGAACAACATGAACGACATGTAAATGAAATTCTATTGATGCATGAAGTTCTTTTGATGTATGAACGTAGCTCCGATCCTCTTGCTTTAGTTGCATCTCACCAAATGACTAAGTATCCTTATCAATCTCTTCAGATCTTACCAGGAATATCAACATTTCACAATTTGTCTCAGTCATCAATCTTCATAGTATGGATAACCTTTCTGATTATCAACATTACTCAACAATTCAATCACCAATACCTCATTAAATCACATTGCCCCTCAACAATTATCAACCTCAGTCCACCACTAGTTTTCTATCTATCATCAATCCATTCCTCAAATAATTACTCTCCACAGTCACCAACAATCTAAATATTTACCCAATTAGACTCCGGTCTGACTTACAGTTTTTTAAGCTCGGTGATGATCCAATTGATGCCATCTATCATGTGATTGTCATTCTTGTCTAATGTAGTCATTCATGCTATTTCCTATACCAATAACCAGCTGAGGAACTCGTCAAACCCAGCAACAAGCCTCCATTATTGCTGGAAGAGGTAACGTACAACCTAGTACAGGGAGACACATTTCTTTCGTATGCGGTAGCTACAAGAACTTTACTCAGGAAGCAAGTGGGGAGTACTCGGGGTAACAGAGGATTGTACGTGTTACACTGCCATAAGGGGGAAGGAACATGTCCAAAACAATGCACTAACAAAGAAGGAAAACGGGATGACTATAGTTTAAAAGAAAAAGTCGTTGTTGGTTCAAGCTCAAGAAGTAGTCAGATTCTACATGAGGAGGAACTTGCATTTTTGGAGGATCAGGAATTCCAGAAGCTTATGCAACACAGCACGTTCCATTACTTACAAAGATGCTTATCAAGTGATGATTTGGATGCATTAGAACTCTGATTGGTTGATGAATCAACACTGCGGAAAGTTTCTCTCATGGCGTATTTATTTATTATGGTTCTGATGCTTTGCTAGGCTACTCAATCATGATATGTGATATATAATATGATTTATCAAGCTCCTGGTGAGGTGATGCCGTCTTCTGAATAGTTAAATGTTGTGAATCATTCAGAGATTGAAATAACCAGTGATAACAATATCATTGCTTATTCTCAGTATGTGATCGAATCACAACAGCCAGCTGTTCAGAATTCTAGCTCTTCTGCAAAACAAGATGCACTGATATTATCTGTGATTGAACAACTGAAAACCTAAGTTTCTAATTGTACCAAGATATATCTGGAAAATAAAAGTGTCAATGATACTTTAACTATTGAGCTTGAAAGATATAAGGAACATGTTAAAGTGTTGAACGAAGGACAAAATGTTACGTTAACATGTAATGACAACGTTTCAGATTCATGTGCACAGTATGTAGAGATTGTTCGTCTTAAACAAACTCTTTTTGAACATTTAAAAGAAAAAGAATCTTTAATGCAAATAGTTTCTCTTCTCAAAGATGATTTTAAGAAAGAAGAATCTAGGAACATGGATAGAGAGACTGCTTTAGAAAAGAGGATTAAACAGTTAGATAATATTGTTTTTAAAAGAGTTCAATCTACACAAACTGTTCACATGTTGACGAAACCTCAGTTTTTCTATGATCATACCACTAAACAAGCTCTAGGTTTTCAAAATCCTTTTTATCTGAAAAAGCTCAGCAGTTGGAACCAAAGCTATATGTTGGTGATATTATTGAAAAAACAAATCCCTTTGTGATTCATGACTCTGAAGAGACCTTATTGCTTGCTGAGAGTTTATAGTCGTTTCAAAAATGCTTTAAATCAAAAATATCTATGATGTTAGAAAAGAAGTTAACATACCCAGTTAGATTAGGCTTTCTTAACTCATCTGTATAAAGATTTTGACACACAATTTTTCACACAAACTGAATTATTGCTAAACAAGCCTTTTGGTCTCGAATTCGGTAAATTCACAAAACTATTCTTTTGGTAGACCCACCGTAGTTGAGGTTCTCAAAAAGAACTCCTATGTCAGCACGGTGAATACAAGTTTGAAGATACTATACCCATCTTGCGGGTTTTGACATGGATATCAAAGAAAGAACACCCCACAGATTATCACTTGAGGGATCGTGGTGGGTTCGAATCATACAAAAGCTTGTTTTAGGGATGAAATAATTCCATTTGTAAAACCTCTGAAGGACTTGTTTACACATTATTCAATTATTTCGGTTGATGAAACTTTCAGAAGTCCAAAGTCATTTCATCAAATGAACAGGAAGTGGGATCAACATCCCGTTTGAATGCAAAACATTTAAAGTTAAAATGAATCAAGTTTTGAACAAAAACGAACGACTCTTGGAACAAGTATTGAGCAAAGATATTGTGAACATAATTGTGAATTCGTCGGTGAATAATCCTTCTGTGAATGTGCATGAATGTGAAAAGTGTCTCTAACTTAAGACTGAGCTTCAAACGAATTTCATTGAAAAAGAGATTTACGATAAACTATTCAAAGTTTTACCACTCTTGAAAAATATTGCATCTCTTTAGAAGTTGATCTCAACTTATCAAGAAATTTCTTCAAGGGGATAATTCTGTTTCAAATCAATGTTGCCTCCAAGTTTTTGTTCAAAATTGTTTGAATGAAATGAATTGAAGCTTCAGTTCAAGGAGTAAGCCACAGTCATAAAGAAGTTTAAAAAGAGAGAAATTAAAGCTTCAAGTGGGGGGATAATGAATGTGGATAAGATTAAACATGAATTAGAAGAGATTGAATGAAACATTAATATTGAATTGGATCCTTAGGGTGTCACAAGCTTAGTGCTGAGGAATGAGCATTCGGAAACAGACCTATAAGCAAACTTCTTTATGACTGATTAACCAACACGCATTCGATCAAAAGAACAACGTGATGATTAATTAATAAGGTCAATATAAAGTCTGTGATAATCATTCTGATTTAATGTCGTTTTAGGTAAAAAGTTTGGTAATTAGAGCTCGATCAAGACATGGTTTAAGAAAACATAAGGGAAAAGTTTTAGTGATAATGCTGTTACAAAAAACACACTATTATTTAGAGCATGCTTAGATCGATGTGGAATATTTAACCTCTGATTGTTAAAACAATCTAGGTAGTTCACTCTAATTATATAATAAGTAATTTAAGCAACCACCAGGAAGATGCTACGTCTTTAGGGAAATGTTAGAACAAGGGATAAATCCAAAAAATCTTTAAATGCGTTCCTTAGACTTTGCTTATAAGTATATAAAAACAATAGTTTCAGGAAGTTGTTGTATTAAATTGGAAAAACCTGCCCTCGCTTCAATAATTCAACGTGAAAAATCTAATGGTCATTTGGGCCAATGATTCAAGACAAAAGGTTTAGATTCGGAGCCGTCACATCTTGGAGCACATATCATCAAAATAGCCATACACATCAAACATTGTTTTCTAACAAACCTATGTTGTCTTCTGATAGGAGTAAAAATGCTGTACTAGTGCTATAGCGGATCACAGCCTTTCAGGCATTTCAAGAAAGATTAAGATTGACAAACTACAAGTTAGTACTGAGTGAATAAAGTAGAAGCCCACACCTAGGAAAGTTAAGTCTAGTTTTGAAAATAAAGATTGTGTTGGATTTGATCATGTGCAGCACTTCCAATGAGTAATGCATATTCTGAATTAAATGTATTTAGTGTAATGGTTGCATGCTTTATGATTAATAATGATTTGTGTGTTCTTGATTTTTTCAATGAAGGTGTAGTCATAAATAGAATCTAAATCTACGGTAACAAAAGTTCAAAGAGAAAGTTTGGAAATACAGGAAGGTGTTTTCAATTATTGGATTCATTGGACACTAATAGTGAACCTTCATTATAGTAGGAAATGCGTGCCCTTTAACTAGGATCACCACAACTACTGAAGTGCCCCTTAGGAAACCAACTGCTCTAGATAATGAAACATCTAAACCTGTTGTAACATTGGTTTACTCAAGGAAACCTAGAAAATCTAAAACTAATGTTCCTGTTAGCAAATCTAAGGTTCTTAAATCTGTATCTGCTAACAAAAAGGAACCCAGTAAATCTTGGGGATCCAAAGTTTCTGATGTTCCATCTTCCTCTCTTAATGAATGCAGGTCGTCTAAATTGTTCTCTAGTATTTGGACTCCGGCTGCTCCAAGCATATGACCGGAGATCGCTCTCAGCTCACTAATTTCATCAATAAGTTTTTGGGTACAGTCAAATTCAGAAATGATCACGTGGCAAAGATATTGGGTTATGGTGATTATCAGATTGGGAATGTTATGATATCAAGGGTTTACTACGTGGAAGGACTTGGACACAACTTATTCTCCGTTGGGCAATTTTGTGATTCGAACCTTGAAGTTGCTTTTTTCGTCAATCACCTGCTCATTCGTAATTTTAGATGGGGTGATTATTGACTAGATCTCGAGGCAACAATATGTTACGCTTCTGTCTCTTGGTGGAGTATAAATGGCGTCCTTCCCTTTTGATTATTGTCAAAAGGCCTCAAAGGACTAAGTCCTGGGCTATGGCACGACTCTGTCTCAATCTGAACTTTGGTATGCTATGAACCACTTAGCTAGACACAGTCTTGTTCTTGGTTTCTAAGCTTAAATTTTGAAAACGTCCATTTATGTTCTGTTGTGGAATGGGTAAAAGCAAGTAGGAAACCCTACAAACCTAATTGAAGACACCAATCCAAGTAAACACTATATCTTTTGCTTATGGATCTTTGTGGGACCAATGCGTGTCCGGAGTGTTATAGAAAGAAGTTCATCCTCATCATTGTCGTTGATTACTCTCGTTTCACATGGGTTAAGTTCTTAAAGCGTCAAAAGATGAAGCTCCAGATTGTCATAATTTATGTTTCTCAGGATGATCAATGTGCGGCTTCAAAGTGAATGTATCCGAAGAATCAGAATAGATAATTGGAATTGAATTTGTAATCAGACTTTAGCGTGTAATATTATTAGAAGAATTGTACCTCTTCATGAAACATCTGTGCTCGCTCTCCCACAGCAAATTGGTTGTCGTTGAAAGACGTAAATCATACGATATTTGAAGCTGCTCCGCACAATGTTGAATTTATGCATAAAGCTCTATTATTTTATGGCATAAGCAGTTGCTACCGCATGTTAATACCCAAAATCGTTCCATTCATACGCTTTGTGATGCAAAACACCATATGAGCTTTTACTGACACACCTCCTGGCCTATTAATTTTTTCATGTATTGGTTGCACTCTTGCTATTTACGACAAACGATAGTGTGATATTTGGGTAAGATACACGAAGGCTGATATTTAGGTTATTTCATTCGGTTAGCACCCACAAGAAAGCATTTCAGAATTTTACAACAGGACCCGTACCAGATTAAATTCATTTGAGGGACAATTATATGTAAATTTTGATGAGTGACTGCGATGGCTTCTGAACACAGTAGTTCAGGACCCGCACTTCATGAAATGACTCTTGCAACAATCAGTTCAGGACTCGTGCCAAACCCTCCTCTTTCAACACTATTTGTATCACCTATAAGAATTGATTGGGATATTTTGTTTCAACTAATGTTTAATGAATTACTAACTACTTCCACAGTGTTTGTTGGATTACCTAAGCCTTGATGTCCGGTTGTTGGGGGGGGGGCCCTTTTCTTATTTCATGTAGTAGTTGCTCCAGTTCCCGCTGTATCAACCAGTTCACATTCTTCAACAAATGTTGACCAAGATGCACCATCACCAAGTCATTCTTAAACAACACCCGAAACTTAACCTCCCATCAATCCTAACGATGTTGAAGAAGACAATCATGATATTGAAATTGCACATATGGGCAATGATCTGTACTTTGGTATCCCAATTCCAAAAATCCCTTCTGATCAATATTCATTGTCGGATTCTATTCATATAATTATGCATCCCGATCCCCAAATTTCTGAATATAATAGCAAATGGACTAAGGATCATCCACTTGAAAACATAATCGGTGAACTTGCTAGACCAGTTTCCACAAGGCTACAATTACATGAGCAAACTCTTTTCTGTTACTACGATGCTTTCCTCACTGCTGTTGAACAAGACGTTTCATATAAGATGCTTTGATCAATCCGGCTGGATCGAGTAGCCAAGGCAAGAAGAGCTCAATGAGTTCGAAACGCCTTTTAAAGTATGGCGAGCATAGTTCCCCGACCAGATAAAGTTATGTTTATATCTTTGAGTTGGAATCTTACAAAGTAAAGCTAGATGAACTGGGAGGTATTCTAAAGAACAAGGCTCGATTAGTGGCTCGTGGTTACCGTCAAGAAGAGGGAATTGATTTTGAAGAGTCTTTTGCTCCGGTTGCAAGATTAGAGGCTATAAGGATTTTTCTCGCATTTGCCGCTCACATGAACATGGTCGTCTACCAAATGGATGTCAAGACTGCGTTTTTGAATGGTAATTTGCGGGAAGAGGTTTATTAGCCTAGCCAGACAGTTTTGTGGATATAGATTACCCAAATCACTGTGCACAAGCTAAAGAAAGCTTCTTTATGGCGTTGAAACAAAGTTCCACGCGTGGTATGACATGTTGTCTTCGTTCCTGATATCCCAAGACTTCTCCAAAGGCTCAGTGGATCCTACTCTGTTCATCCATAAGGAAGGCAAGGAATTACTTCTGGTACAAGTATATGTCGATGATATTATCTTTGCTGCATCTACACCTGAACTTTGTGACCTATTTGCTAAAATCATGTGTTCAAAATTTAAGATGTCAATGATGGGAAAAATCTCATTTTTCTTAGGACTACAGATTTTTCAAAATCCCAGAGGCATCTTTATTAACCAGTCAAAATATGCCCTTGAATCTTTAAAGAAATACGGTTTTGACTCTTGTGACCCAGTGGATACTCCCATGGTGGAGAAATCCAAACTGGATGAGGATAAAGAAGGGAAAGCCGTTGATCCATCACACTATCGTGGCATGATTGGCACCCTCCTTTATCTCACAACCAGTAGACCTGACCTACAATTTGCTATATGCATGTGTGCCCGGTATAGGTAGGCCTTACAGAAACGCACTTACTTGCGGTTCAAAAAAGAGATCTTTCGGTATTCTAAGAAGGAAACCAGTAAATCGGGGACTATGTTTATGAAAGGATCTTCGATTGCTCTAACAACATTTGCATTGCTAATGATACATGCTGGTTGTAAGTTTACAAGACCGTAGCACATCTGGTAGTATGCAGTTCTTGGGAGATAGACTTGTTAGCTGGTCATCAAAAAGGCAGAAAAGCGCTGCGATATCCAGTACGGAAGCTGAATATATTGCTATGTCTGGCTGTTGTGCTCAAATCCTCTGGATGAGATCACAGCTTACCGACTATGGCCTTGGATTCAATAAAATTCCAATGTACTGTGATAACAAAAGCGCTATTGCCTTATGCTGCAACAATGTTCAACATTCTAGGTCGAAGCATATAGACATCAGATTTCACTTTATCAAGGAGCATGTTGAGAATGGGGTGATCGAACTTTATTTTGTCAATACGGAGTATCAACTAGCGGACATCTTCACAAAAGCCCTTGCAAGAGAAAGAATTGAATTTCTTATCAACAAGCTGGGAATGCGAAGTTTTACGCCGGAGACTCTGAAACACTTGGCAGATGAAGTTGATGAATAGTGGTGGTACCTATTCACATATCCTGTATCATATGTATATATATATTAAAACTATAAAAACAAAATACAAAAATATAAAATTCATAAAATCAAAGAAAAAATTAAAAAATGAGAAAAATATAAAAAGAGGTAATAATGGCATGTCTTCTGAAAATTGATAACATTTACGGTCTTAGAAATGTCATTCAATAATGATACGAGGCTGTAAATGAAGTTCGAGCAGAAGTTCCAAATGTTTTCAAAACATGCCAAATGGCTTGCTATTATTTCAGATAGCAACCCGATCATCATCTTAAAGGCAAGTATTTCAAAAAGAAAACTTGACCTCAGAACGAAAATTTATTCTCGGGCATGGTCTACTTAATGATCATGCAAAAGCTTGTGTTTACTTTACAACACAACCCGTGCTTCCTATGTACAATAAGTGTATGTGTCAGTGCGCTTATGTGTTAAAATAAGAGAAATCTTATTTTGGTGTTTGTTTTTCACGTGTCAGTGCGCTTATTGTGTTTAAATAAAGAGAATCTTATTTGGTGTTTGTTGTTCAAAGATATACTTTGCCTCATCAGAAAATTTTTTTCAAGTAGTTCGACTTCTTAAACTATGATACAGTCTTTAAATAGAAAAAAGAGGTCACTATTGAGGGGGAGGGGAAACGTCAATCAAATATTATTTTCATAATAATAAAGAGTTCTCAAATGAAAACAATGTTTTAAACAATAACGGAATATCATTGGTTAAGGAAAGTTAATTAAGTTTAGCTTATATGTGCCTTATATGTTATGTGTTTATGCCTTTAGGGAGTAAGTGTGCAAAAACAAGTTTTTTAGAAATGCTAGGTAAAAACATTAGGGACTATTTGTGCCATTGTTAAACCTTTATTGCCTTATAAAACTCAAGAGTGAAAAATAAAGAGGATAAGAAACTTAAGGGGTCAAATGTGTTAAAAACCATAACTGTTTTATAACCCACCCACCCAACACACACTTAACAATTTTTTCTCCTTCCCATTGTCTCTCGAACGATCGCCAACCTTCTTTCCATTTTTTTCAAGGTGTTTTCAAGCCTAAGGTAAAACTACTAACCTGTTCTACACTTCCTATTCATCTCAAACCTTCCAAGAATTTTGATTTCCACAAGTTTTGATCTCGAAGAACCCTAATTTTTAATTAGGGTTTCACAAAATCAAAAAGTGTTCGAATATCAAATTGTTTGAGGGGTTTTGGTGGTATTGGTGTGTTGAAGACCTGTTTAACTCAGTTTTATGTATGCTTATCATATGAATGAGATTTGAGTAATTATTGGCTCGAAAATTTGGGTATATGCTAAATTGTGTAAAATGTTTCTGGGTTCTAAGTTCGGGAGTTGCTCATCATCTTAGTGAATATGTTTGATTGATAATATCTCACCGTTGTTTGTAGTTCGTTGAGTATATGTGAGTAAATGGTTAATTATTGCTCGTTTTGTTCTCTTATATTGGGTCTATGGCTCAAATGTTGTTTTCTTAGTGTCTAAATGATAACTAAATCATATAAATGCTGATACAACATGTATGATTGCCTAAAATGACTTGTTTGTGAAAAGATAAAAATAAACCGAACAACTCGGTGTCTTTGAGAAACGAACAACATGCTCTCTGTATTAATCGAACAACTCAGTAGGTAGAAGAAACCGAACAACTCATTATATGAAGGAACCGATCAACTAGTTGTAGTAGGAACCGAACAACTTTATTGTAGTAGGAACCGAACAACTGTCTTGTTAGTAGGTACCGAACAACTGTTTTAACAGTAGAAACCGAACAATTGTTTTGACAGTAGAAACCAAAAAACTATCTTGACAGTAGAAACCGAACAACTGTCTTGACAAGAAGAAACCAAACAACTGTATTGTAGTAGGAACCGAACAACTGTCTTGACAAGAAGAAACCAAACAACTTTGATGTTACTTGGAACTCAACAACTCATGTGCTAATAGGAACCGAACAACTAGATTCTTAAGGAACCGAACAACTCATCATCATTAAGGAACCGAACAACCTGATTCGTTAAGGAACAGAACAACTAGCTTATTAAGGAAGTAGGAACCAAACAACTTAATGGTTAGAGGAAACCGAACAAACATCAATACTTAGATGGAACCGAACAACTAGTCGTTATGAAACCGAACAACTTGTGATAGTAGGAATCGAAACAAATAAAGGGCTAGTAGGAACCGAAAAACTGTTTATCTTAGGACCAAATAACAAGTTTTTTTTTTTTGGAAATCAGTTCATAGCTCAAAAGACCCAAAACACTTAAGATCAAACTTTCATTTTAAAATCGATTTAAAAAACTTAATTGGGGAGTTAATTAAACTTGATTAATTAAACACTCTAAAACAAGTTGTCATCTTTTTTAAATCGATAGATCTTAATAAGTGCAAAAGTCTTAAAGTTCCTAATTCCTAAAGATCGTTCACATCATGAAACAACTCAAAGTGCTCAATTAGAAGGTCTCTATAGTATATTGTATAAAATTGGTTGTACATAAACTATATTGATCCTAATCTCAATAAATTTTGGCTAAGATTTAGGAGTCAATATAGTTTATGTACAAACAATTTTATATAATACACTATAGAGACCTTCTAATTGAGCACTTTGAGTTGTTTCATGATGTGAACGATCTTTAGGAATTAGGAACTTTAAGACTTTTTGCACTTTTTAAGATCTATCCATTTAAAGAAATGACAACTTGATTTAGAGTGTTTTATTAAAACAAGTTTCATATTATCTCCCAAATTAACCATTTTTTAAATCGCCTTTTTAAAATGAAAGTTTATCTTAAGTGTTTTGGGGCTTTTGAACCATTGAACTGTTTCCAAAAAAAAAACTTGATATTTGGTCCTTAATAAACTGTTGTTCGGTTCCTAATAGCCCTTATTGTCGATTCCTACTATCTACAAGTTGTTCGGTTCCTTAACGAGCTAGTTGTTCGGTTCCTTCTTAGTATTGAGTTGTTCGGTTCCTACTAACTATTAAGTTGTTTGGTTCCTACTATCAAAGAGTTGTTCGGTTCCTACTATTAAAGAGTTGTTTGGTTTCTTAATACAAACAGGTTGTTCGGTTCTACTAACTATTGAGTTGTTCGGTCGTCCTACTATATAAATAAAAGAGTTTGTTCGGTTCTACTATCAAAGAAGTTGTATCGATTCCCATATAATACAACAAGTTGTTTGCGCGTTCCTACTTACTAAAGTGTTGTTCACGCGCTCCTTAATACTACAGAGTTGGCGCTCGATTTCTACTGCGCAGTATTGAGGCTTGCTTCGGTTACTATAACTATTGAGTTATTCGGTTCCTACTAACAAGATAGTTGTTTGGTTCCTACTACAATAAAGTAGTTCGGTTTCTACTGTCAGTGAGTTGTTTGGTTCCTACTGTCAAGACATTTGTTCGGTTCCTACAAACAAGACAGTTGTTCGGTCCCTACAACAATTCATTGTTTGTTCTATTGTCAGGAGTTGTTCGGTTTTCCTACTGTCAAGGACATTTTTGCGTTCGGTTCCTACTACAACTAGTTGTTTGGTTCATTTGAACTTTTTCACAAACAAGCTTTTTTAGGCACCACTCAAATACGTTAAATATAGCATACATAGATTAAGATATATCATTGAGACACTAGATAACTAACAATTTAAGCCAACACACATAACAAGTATGATAAAAAACGTGCCATGCTTAAAACAACTAAAGCACAAAAATTCACGATCCCTATGGTGATATATTATTAAACAAAACATAATCAATAGGATGGTGAGTAACTCCTTAACATAAAACCCAAGAAATTTTTCACTAAAACTCAAACGCCAAAATTTTTTCGAACAAACATTTAATCATATTTGATTCATATGTTAAGCATACATGAAATTGTTTAAGACAAGTCTCTTACACACCTAAAATAGACAAAACCCTTCATACTAATTTGGCTCTTTTTACGCCAGATTGATATTCAAGAACCCTAATTAGAGACTAGATTTTGAGATCAGAAATGGATGAAATTCAAAATTCTTTGAGATGTTGGTAGGTTAGGTGATGTTGAACGACTTTATAGTTATACCTTAGGCTTGCTCAAAAGACTTGAGGATGACGGTTTGATTAGTGATGATGTCCTGTGATGATCGCTCCTCTGTTTTGTGCTGTAAAGAGACGGGGCGTGGGTGGGTGGGTTATGTAATACAGTTATGGTTTTTAACACATTTGGAACCCTTAGTCCGCTTATCCCGTTATTTTTCACACTCCTTGATGTTTTATAAGGCAATAAAGGTTTAACAATGGGCTACCATAAGTCCCTTAGTTTTTACCTAGTTTCCTAAAACAAAAAACTTGTATTTGCACACTTACTCCCTCAAACGGCGATAATCCCATAACATTATAAGGCACATATCTAGCTAAATTAATTAACATTTCTTAACCAATGATATTCCGTTATTGTTTAAAATCTTGTTCATTGACTCCACTATTATTATGAAGTAGATATATGGATGTTTTCTCCCCAAAACAGTGACCCATTTTCTATTTAATGAGATGTAGTAATTGTTGAGATGCATGAACATTTTGAAAAAGCACTTTATGATGGAAGTATTGTTATATCTTTTGAAAAACAAACACCAAAATAAGATTTCTCTTATTTTAACACATAAGTGCACTAACACGTACACTTATGGAATTTGAGGAAGCACGGTTTGGTTGTTGCAAAAGTAACACAATGCTTTGCGATGGTCATAAAGTAAGACCATGCCCCGAGAATAAATTCTTGTTATGAAAGTCAAGTTTTGTTTTTTGAAATCTTGCTTTAAGATGAAGGACCGGGTTGCTATCTGAAATAATAGCAAGCCATTTGGCATTGTTTTGTGAACATTTGGAACTTTGCCTCGAACTTCATAATACAGCCTCGTATCATTTATTGCCCACCCCCCACCCCCACCCCCCCCACACATCCTCATTCCTCAACCTTTCATCCCCCTGATATTTCTAAGACCGTAAATGTTCTTCAATTTTCCAGAAGACATGCCATTATTACCTCTTTTTGTATTTTCTTAATTTTTTATTTTTCGCTTTGGTTTTATGAATTTATTTTTTGTATTTTGACGCTTTGCTTAAAAAGTTGATCAATTGAAAAATCTTTTTGGTTTTTATAGTTTTAATATATATACATATGTTACAGGATATTTGAATAGGTACCACCACTATTCATCAAATTCATCTGCCAATTTGTTTTCAGGAATCTCCGGCGTAAATCTCGCCATTTTCCAGCTTGTTGAATTAGAAATTCTATTCTTTCTTTGTCTAGAATCTTTAGTGAAGATGTCCACTCCAGTGATACTCCGTATTGACTAAGTTAAAGGTTTGATCACAACCATTCTCTCATTCTCATTGATAAAGGGTAAATCTGATGCTATATGCATAGATATGGAATGATTGAACATGGCTCTGCAGCCTTAAGAGGCAATTGCGCTTTTGTTATCATAGTACATTGGAATTCTATTGAATCCAAGGCTATAAGTCGGCAAAGCTGTTGATCTCATCCAAATAAATTGAGCACCATCACACCCGAATAGCATATGTTTCAGCTTCCATACTGGATATCGCAGCGTTTTATGACTTTTGTTGACCAACTAACGAGGTCACTATCTCCAACGAACCTGCATTACTACTCAGATGTGCTACGTCTTGTATCTTGAAACACCAGCATGACCCGCATCATCCAAATGCTGTGTTTGTCAATCAAGAATCCTTTGGATACCATAATACCTGATCTTACGGTTCCTCTTAGATACGAAAGATTCCTTTTGACCGACATGTAAGGCTTTCGGTAGGCCGAGCCTTAATACCGGGCAACACATGCCACGTATAATACAAATTATAGGTCAGGTCTACTGGTATGAGATAAAGGAGGGTGCCATATTCCCATACCACGATATTATGATGGATCAACGGCTTTCCCTTCTTTATCCTCATCTAGTATAGATTTCTCCACCATGGGGGACGCTCTATCCACTGAACCTTTAACTTCTAGTCACAAGAATTAACTAACCGTCATTTCTTTAAAGATCCAAGGGCATATTTGATGGTAATTAAAAATGCCCTGGGATTTTGAAACAATCTATAGTCCTTAAGAAAATGATTTTGCCCAGCATTGACATCTTTTACAATTTTGATGAACACAAGATTTCAGCAAATAGGTCATCAAAGTTCAGGTTGATGAAAACAAGATAATTTCTTCGACGTTTATACTTGCTACCAGAGTAATTCTTGTGCCTTCCTTTTTCAGATGACAAACACTGGCCTTGGAGAAGTCTTGAGATATCTGGAACGAAGATTAACATGTCATTCTACTGCGGTGGAGCTTGTTTCAACCCATAAAGAGCTTTATTTAGCTTGTACACGTGCTTAGTGGGTTATTCTAGATCCACAAAACCGTTCCCGACTGGCTAACATAAAACCTCTTCCCGCATTTTACCAGATTCAAAAATGCAGTATTCGGACATCCTTTTGGTTAGAAAAACCATGTTCGTCTGTGTGCGGCAAATGCGAGAAAAATTCTTATAGCCTGTCTAAATCTTGCAACGGACAAAAGACCTCTCAAAATCAGTTCCCTTTTCTTGACCCCCACTCCAATTAACCCCACACACCACCAACCCGCGGTAACCACGAGCCACTAATCGAGCCTTTTTCTTAGAATTCCTCCCAGTTCATCTAGCACTTTAATTTGTAGATCCATTTCCAAAGTAACTATCCATAACTTTTCCTGGTGGGGGTTAACGTGCTCCATGACTTTAAGGCGTTCTAACTCAATTGTATAGTTTTCTTGCTTTTCTTTCGGATCCACTGAGTATGGTCATAGATTCTTTTTAAGTAGGGGCACACCCAAAACAACAAACTAACCAATAAAAAAATCAAAATAAAAAACCATGCAGGGGGGTCATCAAACAATATGGGGGGGGTAGAAGGGGGAGTAAGAGGTAGAAGGAGGGCGTCCTGGGGGAAGGTTCTTCCCCTCTTCAATTTTTTTAGTCTCTCTCAACATATCACTTCGGGCTCTTGCCTTTCCTTCCCCCCCCAACAGAACTGAACTTTTTCTTCCCCCCACCAACTTTTCCTCCTCCCCCCACCCCCCCCCCCCCCCCCCCTCCCCCTTCCCCCCACACTATTACCCGCTTTTACCACCCCCCCCCTCCACACATATACCCCCCCCCCCCCAATTTTCAACAGCAGTGAGGAAAAGCATCGTTTACGTAACCCAGAAAAGAGCTTGCTCATGTAAACTGCAGCCTTGCTCACCCACCCACCACCCGCCCCCACCCCCCCCCCCCCCCCCCCCAACACAGCACATCCCATCACTCGGACGGAGGAAGGCGGGGAAGGAAACCTGGGCTATCTGAGTTCACCGATTTATTTTCAAGTGGGTTGATCCTTAGTCCATTTGCTGTTGTGTTTAGAAAATTTGGTGAATAGGGATGCACAATTGTCTTGAATAGAATCCGTAGATGCTAAGATTGATCAGAAGGAACTTCTGAAATTGGGATACCAAAGTACACGGATCATTACTTATATTTGCAAAACTTCAATTATCATGATTGTCTTCATCAACATCGTTTGGCAATGACAGCAGAGTTTGGAGTTTCGGGTTGTTGACTTGTGATTGACTGGTGATGGCTGCATCTCTGGTAACATTTGTTGAAGAAGGTGAACCGTTTATAACAGCGAGAACTGAAGCAACTTCTTCATTGGATGCTAGAGTAAGACTTCAAAGGTTGGCGTAATCAACGACTAGGTGCAAGACTCGTGAGTAAATTTCTTTTTAACTTTTTTTTTTTTTTTTTTTGTGTTTTTATTTTAAATTATTATTTTTTTTTTATTTATTATTTTTTTATAAAAAACATTGGTTGAAACAAAAGATCCTAATAACTTCTTGAAGGTGGTACAAATGGTGTTGAAGGAGGAGGGTTTGGCACGAGTCTTGAACTGATTGTTGCAGGAGTCATTTCATGAAGCGCGGGTCCTGAACTGCTGTGTTCAGAAGCCTTTCCAGTCAGCTCATCAAAATCTACATGAATTATCTCAATGATTCGTCTGGTACATCGGTTGTAAATTCGTAAATAATTGTACTCTTTGTAGTGCATAACCAAATGAAGAAATACCAATTATCAGCCTTCGGTTTGTAACTTACCAAATCTGACTATTTCAATTGTCGGATAGCAGAGTGTGCACAAAGACTATGGGAAAATGATAGGTCGGGAGGTTTGTCATGAAAAGCTCATATGGTGTTTTTCTATGACGAAGGCGTATGATGGAACGATTTTGGGTGTAACATGCGGTTGCAACTGCTTTTGCCCATAAAAATAACAGAGCTTTTGCATAAATCAACATTGTGCGGGCAGCCGCGCAATTAGCGTACTGATTACGTATTTCAAACAACTCCATTTTGCTGTGCGAGAGCGTAACGCAACAGATGTTTTGCATAAGAGATACAATCTTCTCATAATATTCACGCAAAAAAGTTTGAATTAACAAATTTCTGTTCATTATCTGTTCTGTGATTCTCTCGAACAGTCGCACTTGAAAGCCGCACTTGATCATCTTGTGAAACTTGGATTATGAAATCTGGAGCTTCATCTTTTAACCTTAAGAACTTTATACCCATTGTTGAATCGATGAGTAATCATCGACACATGAGAGGATGTACTTCTGATTCCATTACACTCGCGACACGCATTGGTACACAAAGATCCATGTGAAAAGATTGTGCTTTTCTGGTTCGGTTATTTTTTGAGTGTCTTCTGATCTAGGTTTGGGGTTTCTTCTTGCTTTTATCCATTGCCACAGGCAGAACACAAATGGTCCTTTGCAAATTTAAGCTTTTTGGGTGCTCCGCTAGAACAAGACCGTGTCTAGCTAAGGGTTAATTGCTACTAAGTTTTCAGATGAGACAGACGTCAGTGCCATAGCCAGGACTTAGTCTTTGAGGCCTTTGACAAAAGAACATATTGTGGCGCGGAGAGACGCCATCATATCTCCAAAGAGACAGGTGTACAGATTGTTGCTCGAGAACCCAGTCAATAGAATCAATAACCTTCTAAATTACGATGAAGCAGGTGTGTGTTGGACGAAAAGCAACTTCAGGTTAAATAACACAATCATTGCCCAACGGAGAATAAGTTGTGTCCAAGTCCTTCCACGTAGTAAACCCTTGATATCGTAACATTCCCAATCTGATAATCACCATAACCCAATATCTTTGCCACGTGATCATTTCTGAATTTGACTGTACCCAAAAACTTATTGATGAAATTGGTGAGCTGAGAGCGATCTCCGGTCATATGCTTGGAGCAGCCGGAGTCCAAATACCAGAGAACAATTTGGACGACCTGCATTCATCAAGAGAGGAAGATGGAACATCAGAAACTTTGGATCCCCAAGATTGACTGGGTTCCTTTTTGTTAGCAGATACAGATTTAGGAACCTTAGATTTGCTAATAGGAACATTAGTTTTAGATTTCCTAGGTTTCCTTGAGTAAACCAATGTTACAACAGGCTTAGGTGTTTCATTTTCTAGAGCAGGTGGTTTCCTACGGGGTACTTCAGTAGTTGTGGTAATCCTAGTTAAAGGGCACGCATTTCCTACTATAGTGAAGGTCCGACCAGTAGGTCTCCAGATGTATCCAATATTTGTGAACACCTTTCCTGTTGGTTTCCAGACTTTTCTCTTTGAACTTTTCTTAACAGATTTAGATTTATTACGAGCATTCACATTATTGATAAAATCAAGAACACACAAATCATGATTATCAGAAAGCATGCAACCATTACACTTAACACATTTTAGTTCAGAATTCGCATTAAGCTTGGAATTCTGCACATGAGCAGTTCCTTTAGGTTCAACAACACAATCTTTATTTTTCAAACTAGACTTAACTTTGGGGGCTTCTACTTTATTCTTCTGAGTACTACTGGGTGTTTGCCGAATCTTATCTTTCTTTGTATTGCCTGAAGGCTGTGATCCGCTAGCACTAGTAGACGGTTTTACTCCTGTAGAAGACAACATAGGTTTGTTAGAGACTATGTTTGATGTGTAGGCTGTTTTGGTGATTGTGTATCCTGATGATGTGATGGGCTCAGTAAATCTAACTCTTTTGTCCTTGTTCTTTGGGGTCACAGCCACTAATTTTTCACTTGAATTATTGAAGCGAGGGCAGGTTTGTCCAATTAATACAAGCAACTCCTGAATTTGTTTTGTATACTTACAAGCAGAGTCTAAGGAAGTATTTAAAGGATTTTGTGATTTTCCTTGTTCTACTATTTCCCTAAGAATCGCAGCTTCTTCCTGAGTGTGCTTAATGTAATTAGAGTGAACTGACCTATTGTTCAACAATCTAGGGTTCAAATATTCCACATCAATCTTAAGCATCTCTGGATCAATAGTGTGTTTTGTAACAGCATTATCAGCTAGATCTTTTCCTTTAAGTTTCCTTAAATCATTCTTGAGAGCTGTAATTACCAAAACTTTTTCCTGAAGACGAGCATTTAAATCAGAGATTTCCACAGACTTTATATTGACTTGATTAATTAAATCATCACATTGTTCTTTTGATCGAATACGTGCTGGTTTAATCGAGTCATAAAGTTGCTTATAGGTCTGTTTCAAATGCTCATTCTCAGCAATAAGCTTTGTCACCCTATGATCCAATTCAATGTTAATTGTTTCAATCTCCTCTAATTCCTGTTTAATCTTATCCTCATTCTTTTTCCCACTTAGAGCATTAATTCTCTCTTTCAACTTTTTAATGACCGTATCTTTCTCTTGGGACTGAGCGTTCAATTCATTTAATTCAAACAATTGATCAAAACTTGGAGCACTTTGATTTGAAACAGAATTATCCCTTTGAAAAATTTCTTGATTAAGTTGAGAATCAACTTCTAAAGAGATGCAATGTTTTTCAAGAGTGGTGAAACTTTTAAACAATTTATCATAAATCTCTTTTTCAATGAAATCCGTTTGAAGCTTAGTCTCAAGTTGGAGACACTTTTCACATTCATGCACAGTCACAGAAGTATTATTCACAGACGAATTCGCAATTATGTTTACAATATCTTTGCTCAACACTTGTTCCAAGAGTCGTTCGTTTTCGTTCAAAACTTGATTCATTCTGACTGTACATCTTTCAGATATTGATTGAATGTGTTAAACAAGTCCTTCAGAGCTTTTACAAAAGAAATTATTTCATCCCTAACACAAGCTTTTGTATGTTCGAACCCTCAGTGATAGCTGTGGGTGTGGTTCTTTCTTTGACAACCACGTCAAAACCATCAAGATGTAAGTTTCTTCAAACTTGTATTCACCATGCTGACTTTAGGAAGTTCTTTTGGAACCTCAACTATGGTGGGTCTACTAGAAAGAATGGGTTCTGGAGAATTCACCGAATTCTGAGACCAAAAGGCTTGTTCAGCAGATAATTCAGTTTGTGGAACAAAGCGTGTTTCAAAATCTTTATAAAGTTGGTTAAGAGCAGCATAATTGACTGGTGTAGTGTTAACTTTCTTTTCAAACATTATGGGATCCTTTTGTTTTAAAAGCATTTTTGAACGACTCTCTTCAGCAAGCAACAAGGTCTCTTCAGAGTCAGGAATCACAATGGGATTAGTTTTCTCAATAATATCACCAACATATAGCTTCGGTTCCAACTGCTGAGCTTTCTTCAGATAGAAAGGATTTTGAAAACCTAGAGCTTGTTTAGTGGTATGATCATAGAAAAACTGAGGTTTCGTCAACATGTGAACAGTTTGTGCAGATTGATCTCTTTTAAAAACAATATTATCTAGCTGTTTGATCCTTTTTTCTAAAGCAATCTCTCTATCAATGTTCCTAGATTCTTCTTTCTTAAAATCATCTTTGAGAAGAGAAACTGTTTGTATTAAAGATTCTTTTTCTTTTAAATGTTCAGAAAGAGTTTGTTTAAGACGATCAATCTCTACAGACTGTGCACATGAATCTGAAACGTTATCATTATTCTTTAAATCAACATTTTGTCCTTCATTCAACACTTTAACTTGTTCCTTATATCTTTCAAGCTCAGCAGTTAAAGTATCATTGACACTTTTATTTTCCAGATTTATCTTGGTACAATTAGCAACTTGGGTTTTTAGTTGTTCAATCACAGATAATATCAGTGCATCTTGTTGTGTAGAAGAGTTAGAATTCTGAACAGCTGCCTGTTGTGATTCGATCACATACTGAGAATAAGGAATGATATTGCTATCACTAGTTATTTCAATCTCTGAATGATTCACAACATTCGAATGTTCAGAAGACGACATCACCTTCACAGCTTGATTAATCATATTATTATTCACATTATCCTGATTGTGTATCTCAGCAAGAGAATCTGAACCATAATGAGATAAATTCGCTATGAGAGCAACTTTGGCAGTGTTGAGATCATCACAATCAGAGTCATATGCATCCAAATCATCAGCTTGATAAGCAACATTGTGAGTAATGACCGTCTATGTGGCTTGAGCTTTTGGAATTCCTAGATCTGCCAAAAATGCAAGTTCCTCCTCATGTAGAATTTGTCTACTTGCTTAAGCTTGAACCAACAACACTTTTTCTTTAAACCATGAGTCATCATGTTTCCTTCTTGGTTTAGTGCATTGTTTGGACATGTGTCCTTCCCCTTTGCAGTTGTAACACGTAACAATCCTTTGTTTCCCTGAGTTACTCCTACTTGCTCCTTGAGTGAAAGTTCTTGTAGTACCCGCACATAAGAAATTTGTCTCCCATACTGGTTGTATACGGTTACTCTTCCATCATTAATGGTGGCTTGTTGCCTTGGGTTTGACGAGTTCCTCAGCTGGTTATTGGTAGTAGGATAGCGGGAAGTGACTACAGCAGACAAGAATGACATTATATGATTGATGGCATCAATTGGATCAATCAATCGCTGTACTTGAAACTTGATTTGTTAGACCGGAGTCTAAATTGGGAGAAATTCTGTTTGTTGGTTGACTGTGGGAGGGAGTTTCTATTTGAGGAATGGATGATGATGGGAAGAGTAAACGGGGTTGGTGAATTGAAGGTTTGATAATTGTTAGGGGATAAGTGATTGAATGAGGTGTTGGTGATTGATTGATTGAGTATTGTTGAGATTCAAAAGGTGATCCATACTGTGAAGATTGATAAGGTGAAACAAATTGTTGATGTTGAGAGTTCTGGTAAGAGTACTGATGAGATTGATAAGGAGACTGTGTCATTTGGTGAGATGCAAAACTAAAGCAAGAGGTTCGGAGTAGTTGCGTTATGCATATATCAAACTTTATTTGACAGTCGTTCTTGTTGTTCCAACGTGTGCATGAATTTGATCAAAAATTAGTAGTTTGCAATTCTGTGAACAACTTAACATCTAGTATCGGAGTTTGTCCATTCAGCAGGTAAAGACGTGGTCAAAACTTGGTAATGACGTTGTAATTGCTCTAGTAGAGCATCTTGTGAAATAGTCTTATAATTGTGTAGACAGTGTGAATCTCAAGTTGTCTCCGTGTAACGGACTTCCTTTCTTGTATGTAAACTGTATCAAATTCATACGTTACAATATTACGACACTCTCGGTCTTGACTTTGGTTATCGACGTTCATCCTTGCATTGACGCTGTTGATATTTCTCCCTAATATCCTTGCTAACCGGTGTGACTGACAAGAGCATAAAATTTCAATTGGAAGGACTTGTAGAATGTATGTTTATTGTTTGATCTTGACAATCAGCTTGAATGGTTTCTTAGCGGGGAGTTAATTCAGGTATATTCCCTTTGGTCTAGTTATCAACATCCACTGTAATTGTTGGAAAAACAAGTGGAACATTTTTTCAACAGAAGCAAGAATATTCTTACCATGAGGTCTATTCATCATAATAAGTTCCTAAATTTATGCTTTTCACGAGTCTTATATGTGTTTTTCAAGCATCGGTGGTTTGTTGTTACCACCCGTGAGGGAGTAGAGTGACTTTCAGCAAGAGTCGTCATTTGATAAATGTATCAAAATATGAGTATTGATCGATTCGGCGGTGATAGAAAAGTAAATTGTGTTTGAGGGTGTTGTCTTTTGTGTTTTAATTCATGATAATTTACACGTGATTTTACAATTTCTTTACCAAAAACGGAAAAAAGAGGTAACGTTGTTTCACGGGATTTACAGTCAAAGAAAATAAAACCGTATAATTTTGATGAAGCATTTTAAGTTTTAAGTTAATGTTTGCCAACATTTGGTTTGATTAAGTGTAAATTGCAAATTGTTGTGTCCTTAGAATAATTGCTAAATCTAGGGTCCTTATTGAAACTGCTATTTTCAGGTCCTTATGTGAAAATACGATTTCGGGGTCCTTAGTGTGAAACTGAAAATTAAGGAAGTGCTAATTTGGACACCAAATGGAAGTTGCACAATTCGGATAGCTGCTCAATGTCGGGACACCAAAGGTAATTGCCAATTCGAGAAGCTGCCTAATTACGGACACCAAAAGGGATTTGCCAATCAGAAAGAAAACTAGAAATCTGCGAATTTGAGGAACAACAAAATTGCAATTCGGATAGAGCTAGAACTGACGAATTCGTGCAACACCAACGGACGGAAACTCATTATTTTAAAAACACAAAAAGACCCTTTTTGATTGTATTTATCCGCCAGGTTGTCTTGTACAACTAGTATTCTTAAACCTATTGGTACCTTAAAAATGACAACTTTTTGGTTTTTAAGCCGAAAATTTCAAAATCAAGATTTGTACTTTATAAGGTTTTTTGAAAACAGAAAATGAATTTTTCATTGACCCAAAGCAAATACACCTATATCCAAGGATACTAGATTAAAATTTACAAAGTAAAATGATCTTTTAGTGTACAACTAAGCTTTGAAAACAAAAGAAAATAGTTAAAGGTGTACGGAAAACGAACAAAAACAAACACAAACACAAGAACTAAGCAAATCACTCCTTTGGGGATCTTGATTCCAATTGTAGGAAAAAAAAAATACAGTTTAATTGATATATAAACCAAGAACTAGAGAGAGAAAGTGGGATGAAGGATGTATTTTCTAGTGAGAGAAAGTAAAGAATATGAAATGCATTAAGTGGAAAAATGAAACATACAACCAACCAACCACCTAGCCAAGGCATGGGGGTTGTATTTATTACTTACATATGGGAGTGGGCTTGGGCTTGACAATGGATTTATCCATGGGCATTTGTCTAAACTAAACTATGTAAGTTTCCAAAAATTAATGAACGGCTAACGCAGTTATCTATGGATAGCGACCGACACTTTTTAGGAATTTCGTATTCCTGACACTCCATTACCAGGATTACATAATCTATTCTGGGTATACAAATTTTCCATTTGGAACGAGCAATTCTCTGCAAATCACTTGGGTATTGGGAAGTATGATTGGCTAAGAGGATGCTCATCCTTGTAGGTTTCATGGTACTCAGGGATAGTGATGCGTACAGTGAATATGGCATGAGGTTGATGCTTGCGCCAAGATCGTCCAAGGCGAGACATTCAACTGAGTTCGCTAAGGTACACGGGATTAGAAAGCTTTCGGGGTCACCTAGTTTAGGCGGGAGCTTATTTTAAACGATGGCGGAGCATTCTTCGTTTAAGAAGGAGGCAGAGATATTCTCCATCTTACTTTTGTTGCTTACTAGATCCTTTAAGAATTTTCCATAATTAGGCATGCCAACCAGGACATCAACGAGGGGTACGTTGATCCTAACTTCTTTGATCATATCAATGTACTTGGTGTAACGTTCTTCCATCTTTTCCTTACGTAGGCTTTGAGGGTATGAAATTTTTGGTTTATACGTCTTGAGCAGTGGTGGATCAGTTTTAGCTGGTTTGGAAGAAGACGATTCTTCTTCTATTTTGGCTTCGTCAGCCTCATCCTCGCTATCATCATGGATGATAGTGGTTTTGTCATTCGGGTTAACTGGTGGATCATATGTCTTACCGTTGCGTGTGAATACGGCATTCATATACTCATTTTGGGCAGACGGTGGTCAATAAGGTTTTTTACTTGATGGTGAAGGTTTCGGGTTGGTTTGGGTATTACTCGGAAGTGAACCAGTCGGTCGGGTGGAACATTGGTTGGAGAGTCGACCAAACTTGGTCTCAAGGTCTTGAATCACAACTTGGTGATTCTTTTTTCCTTGTTTGACTTTGGTTTTGAGATTGAAGAATTGATTTTGACATAGTCGTTTGATGATCTTTGAGTGTTAGGAACAAGAAAAGTCTTGATCACTTCCAATACTAAATAGTCTAAGCCCGTAAGTAAGTCATGTTAATGACATGTAAGCTAATATAGTCCAAGGCCCATGGAAAGCCTTTACTATGCCCATGGTCCGGCCATATTAGCATATAAATACCCCTCTCTATGCCTTAGAGAGGGGGTTAGTTAGTTTGGTCTCTCTTTGTAATTCATTTTCTACACACACATAATACATTCCATCTTTCATGTTTACTTTCTCTCTCTAAACTAATCCAACCCACTCTATCTATTGTTCTTGCATAAATCAAAGATTACATATATATTCTTCAATTGGTATCAGAGCCATGAAGTGATTTGCTTAGTTCTTATGTTTGTTTTTTGTCTTTTTGGTTCATTTTTTTAACCATACGCATTTTTTTCTCTTGTATTTGAAGCTTCTTAGTACACTAAAAGATCATTTACCCAGGTAAATTTGATCTAGTAACTTTGGATATAGGTGTATTTGCTTTGGATCAAAGAAAAACTCATTTTTGTTCATCTTTTGTTTTCAAATACCTTGTTAATGCTACAAAATCTTGATTTTGAAATTTTCGGCTTAAAAACCAAAAAGTTGTCATTTTTAAGGTACCTATAGGTTTAAGAATACTAGTTGTACAAGAAATTTTGGGAAAAAACAATCAAAAAGGTGTCTTTTTGTGATTTAAAGATTTTGAGTTTCGTCCGTGTATTGCACGAATTTGCAGTTTATAGCTCTCTCCGAATTTGCAATTTCTTGTGTCTCCGAATTTGCAATTTCTTGTGTCTCTGAATTTGCAGATTATAGCTCTCTCCGAATTGGCAGTTTATAGTTGTATCCGAATTTGCAATTTCCTGTCTTACACGAATTTGCAATTTGCTTCAATACACGAATTGGCAGTTTTCCTTCAATACACGAATTGGCAGTTTTCCTTTAGGACACGAATTGGCAGTTTTCCTTTAGGACACGAATTCGCAGTTTGCTTAAGTACACGAATTTGCAATTTTCAGAAGGACACGAATTTGCATTTTTTTAGAAGGACACGAATTTGCAATTCTATTTAGGACACGAATTTGCAATTTTACCTAAGAACCCGAATTTGCAATTTTACTTAAGTAAACGAATTTGCAACATACACTTAAAACTCAAATTGATTAATCAACATTATACGGTTTATTTCTTTGACTTGTAAAATCCCGTGAAACACTTACTTGTTTTCCCGGTTTTGTCAAGAATTATAAAATCCCGTATAATTTCAAGACTTAAAACACATAAAAAGATTAATACACCATAAATTATTTAATTTCTATAACCTTCAGATCGATCAGTTTTCTTTTTTGATACCACTTTATCATTGACGATCTTGACTTGATAAGAGTCAATTCTCTCGGGTTGTGACAACAAACCACCGAGCTTTGAAAATAAATTTGTATGACTATGGAAAAGCATAATGGAACATTATATGATGAAATTGACCTCATGGTAGAATGATTCTTACTTTCTGTTGAAAAGGTCCATTGTTTGGAACACATTTTAGTGGATGTGTAACAGACTAAAAGAATTATACTGATTAACTCCTGCAGAAACCCATTAAGTGATTGTGACAATCAAAGCAATAAACATCTTTCAACAAGGCCTTCAAACTGAAATTTATGCTCTTACAGTCAAATCGTGTAGCCTCAAGGATATTTGGAGAAAATCAGACTACTCATGCTAAGGAGTTGTTAACAAACAAGAACGAGAGTGTAAGCTGTATGATGAATTTGATAAGTTTACATACAAGAAAGGAGAGTCGTTACACGAGTACTACTTAAGATTCACTCTGCTACTCAATTATATGAATATTTACAAGATGCCACTGGATCAATTTCAAGTCAATACCAAGTTTCTGAACACTCTTCCTGCTGAATAGAGCAAATTCGTTACTGATGTTAAGTTGGTCAAAGATTTGCATACTACAAATGTTGATCAGATTTATGCTCACTTGCAACAACATGAACGACTTGCAAATGAAGTTCGATTGATGCATGAACATAGCTCTAATTCTCTTGCCTTAGTTGCATCTTACCAAATGACACAATCTCCTTATCAATCTCATCAGCACTCTTACCAGAACTCTCAACATCAACAATTTGTCTCACCTTATCAATCTTCACAGTATGGATCACCTTTTGAATCTCAACAATACTCAATCAATCAATCACCAACACCTCATTCAGAGGATTGTTACATGTTACAACTGCAAAGGGGAAGGACACATGTCCAAACAATGCACTAAACCAAGGAGGAAACGGGATGATTCATGGTTTAAAGATAAAGTGTTGTTGGTACAAGCTCAAGCAAGTGGTCAAATTCTACATGAGGAGGAACTAGCATTCTTGGCAGATCCAGGAATCCCAGAAGGTCAAGCCACACAGACAGTCATTACTCACAATGCTGCTTATCAAGCTGATGATTTGGATGCATATGACTCTGATTGTGATGAACTCAACACTGCCAAAGTTGCTCTCATGGCGAATTTATCTCATTACAGTTCAGATGCTCTTGCTGAGGTACACAATCATGATAATGTGAATAATAATATGATTAATCAAGTTGTGCAGGTGATGCCGTCTTCTGAACAGTCGAATGTTGTGAATCATTCAGAGACTGAAATAACCAGTGATAGCAATATCATTCCTTATTCTCAGTATGTGATCGAATCACAACAGGCAGCTGTTCAGAATTCTAACTCTTCTGCACAACAAGACGAACTGATATTATCTGTGATTGAACAACTGAAAACCCAAGTTGCTAATTGTACCAAGATAAATCTGGAAAATAAAAGTGTCAATGATACTTTAACTGCTGAGCTTGAAAGATATAAGGAACAAGTTAAAGTGTTGAATGAAGGACAAAATGTTGATTTAACGAGTAAAGACAACATTTCAGATTCATGTGCACAGTCTGTAGAGATTGATCTTCTTAAACAAACTCTTTCAGAACATTTAAAAGAAAAGGAATCTTTAATGCAAACGGTTACTCTTCTCAAAAATGATTTTAAGAAAGAAGAATCTAGAAACATTGATAGGGAAATTGCGTTAGAAAAGAGGATCAAACAGCTAGATAATATTGTTTTTAAAAGAGATCAATCCGCACAAACTGTTCACATGTTGACAAAACCTCGGTTTTTCTATGATCATACCACTAAACAAGCTCTAAGTTTTCAAAATCCTTTCTATCTGAAGAAAGCTTAGCAATTGTTGAACCAAGCTATTTGTTGGTGATATTATTGAGAAAACTAATCAATTGTGATTCCTGATCTAAAGGGACCTTATTGGGTTGCTGAAGAGATGTTCAAAAATGCTTTTAAAACTAAAGGATCCATTTTTTAATGTTAGAAAAGAAAGTTAATACTACACCAGTCGATTATGCTGCTCTTAACCAACTTTATAATAGGATTTTTTAGTTTTTTTTTCTTTCCTTTTTTTTTTTTGAACACGCTTTGTTCCAAACTGAATTATCTACTAAACAAGCCTTTTGGTCTCAGGAATTCAGATGAATTCTCCAGAACCAATTCTATTATAGTACTCCCACTCATAGTTGTGGGTTCCAAAAATATCTTCTAAGTCAGCTTGGTGATACAAGTTTGAAGCAACTTAACCCACAACTTTGATGGTTTTGACATGGTTGTCAGTAAAAAGAACCACACCCTAGCTATTAATGAGGGTTCGTGGGGGTTCGAACATACAAAAGCTTGTTTAGGTATGAAATAATTCCATGTGTAAAAAAGCTCTGAGATATATTTAACACATTCAATCAATATTTGGTTGATGAACTTTCTGAAGTCCAAAATGTCTTTCATCAAATGGAATAGGCTTTGTAACAACATCGTTTAGAGTCCAAAACATTTGAAGTTAAAATGAATCAAGTTTTGAACGAAAATGAACGACTCTTGGAACAAGTGTTGAGCAAAGATATTGTGAACATAATTGTGAATTCGTCTGTGAATAATGCTTCTATGAATGTGAAAAGTGTCTCCAACTTGAGACTGAGCTTCAAACGGATTTCATTGAAAAAGAGATTTATGATAAACTGTTCAAAAGTTTCACCACTCTTGAAAAACATTGCATCTCTTTAGAAGTTGATTCTCAACTTAATCAGGAAAATGTTTTTCAAAGGGGACAATTCCTGTTCTAATCTCCAAAGTGCTCCAAGTTTTGATCAATTGTTTGAATTAAATGAATTGAAAGCTCAGTCCCAAGAAAAGGACACGGTCATAAAGAAGTTGAAAGAGAGAATTAAATCTCTAAGTGGAAAACAGGATGAGGATAAGATTAAACAGGACTTAGAAGAGTTGAAACTTATTAATATTTGAATTCGATCACGGGTGATAAGCTTATTGCTGGAATGAGAATTGAAACAAAACCTTTAAGCAACTTTATGACTCGATTAAACCAGCACGTATTCGATCAAAAGAACAATGTGATGATTTAATTAATCAAGTCAATCTAAAGTCTGTGGAATTTCTGATTTAAATGCTAGTCTTCAAGAAAAAGTTTTGGTAATAACAGCTCTCAAGAATGATTTAAGGAAACTTAAAGAAAAATCTCTAGTTGATAATGACGTTATAAAACACCTTAGTGATCCAGAAATGCTTAAGATTGACATGGAACCAATAACCCCTAAATTGTTGGAATAAACAGACAGTCACTCCTGCCTATATTTAGGACACTCAAGGAAAAAGGATACGTTTCTTTGGGCTCTAGTTGACATGTTATATCAAAATATCCACTAGATTAATCCTTAGAATCTGCTGTGGTAAACTAGTTCAGGAGTTGCTTACAAACATCAGTAAAACCTGCCCTAGTGTCAACAATACTAATGGAAAATTAGTGGTTGTGACCTCAAAGAACAATGACAAAAGAGTTAGATTCACTAAGCCCGTCACATCCTCAGGAAACACAATCACAAAACAACCTCAACATCAAACCTAGTTTCTAACAAACCTATGTTGTCTTCTATAGGAGTAAAACCGTCTACTAGTACTAGCGGATCACAGTCTTCAGGCAATACAAAGAAAGATAAGATTCAGCAAACACCAAGAAGTACTCAGAAGAATAAAGTAGAAGCCCATCCTAGGAAAGGTAAATCTAGTTTGAAAAATAAAGATTGTGTTGTTCAACCTAAAGGAACTACTCATGTGCAGCATTCCAAGCTTAATGCAAATTCTGAACTTAAATGTGTTAAGTGTAATGGTTGCATGCTTTCAAATAATCATAATTTGTGTGTTCTTGATTTTATCAATAATGTCAATAAATCTAAATCTGTTAACAAAAGTTCAAAGAGAAAAGTTTGGAAACCAATAGGAAAGGTGTTTTCAAAGATTGGATACATCTGGAGACCTACTGGTCGAATCTTCACTATAATAGGAAATACGTGCCCTTTAACTAGGATTACCACAACTACTATATTGCCCCTTAGGAAACCAACTGCTCTAGATAATGAAACATCTAAACCTGTCATAACATTGGTTTACTCAAGGAAACCTAGGAAATCTAAAACTAATGTTCCTGTTAGCAAATCTAAGGTTCTTAAATCTGTATCTGCTAACAAAAAGGAACCCAGTAAATCTTAGGGATCCAAAGTTTCCAATGTTCCATCTTCCTCTCTTGATGAATGCACATCGTCCAAATTGTTCTCTGGTATTTGGACTCCGGCTTCTCCAAGTATATGATCGGAGATCGCTCTCAGCTCACCAATTTCGTTTATAAGTTTTTGGGTACAGTTAAATTAGGAAATGATCACGTGGCAAAGATATTGGGTTATGGTGATTATCAGATTGGGAATGTCACGATATTAAGGGTTTACTATGTGGAAGGACTTGGACACAACTTATTCTCCGTTGGGCAATTTTATGATTCGAGCCTTGAAGTTGCTTTTCGTCAACACACCTGCTTCATTCGTAATTTAGAAGGTATTGATCTATTGACTGAATCTTGAGGCAATAATCTGTACACTCTATCTCTTGGAGATATGATGGCATCCTCTCCCATATGTCTCTTGTCAAAGGCCTCAAAGACTAAGTCCTGGCTATGGCACCGACGTCTGTCTCATCTGAACTTTGGTGCAATCAACCATTTAGCTAGACACAGTCTTGTTCGTGGTCTCTCTAAGCCTAAATTTGAAAAGGACCATTTGTGTTCTGCTTGTGCAATGGGTAAAAGCAAGAAGAAACCCTACAAACCTAAATCTGAAGACACCAACCAAGAAAAACTCTATCTTTTACACATGGATCTTTGTGGACCAATGCGTGTCGCAAGTATTTATGGAAAGAAATACATCCTCGTCATTGTCGATGATTACTCTTGATTCACATGGGTTAAGTTCTTAAGATCAAAAGATGAAGCTCTAGATTTCATAATCAAGTTTCTTAAGATGATCCAAGTGCGGCTTAAAGTGACTGTCCGAAGAATCAGAACAGATAATGGAACCAAATTTGTTAATCAAACTTTGTGTGAATATTATGAGAAGATTGGCATCTCTCATAAAACATATGTTGCTCGCTCTCCATAGCAAAATGGTATCGTTGAAAAACGAAATCATACGCTAATTGAAGCTGCCCGCACAATGTTGATTTATGCCAAAGCTCCGTTATTTTTATGGGCAGAAGCAGTTGCTACCGCATGTTACACCCAAAATCGTTCCATTATATGCCTTCGTCACGGTAAAACACCATATGAGATTTTACATGACAAACCTCCTGACTTATCATTTTTCCATGTATTTGGTGCACTCTGCTATCCGACAAATGATAGTGAGAATTTGGGTAAGTTACCACCGAAGGCTGATATTGGTATTTTCATTGGTTATGCACCCACAAAGAAAGCATTTTGAATTTACAACCGACGTACCAGACGAATCATTGAAACAATTCATGTAGACTTTGATGAGCTGACTATGATGGCTTCTAAACACAACACTTCAGGACCCGCACTTCATGAAATAACTCCTGCATTAATCAGTTCAAGACTCATGCCAAACCCTCCTCCTTTAACACCATTTGTACCACCCTCAAGAACTGATTGGTGAATTACTCACTCCTCCACAAAGTGTTTCAACCGATGTTTAATGAATTACTTGTTTCAACCGATGTTTGATGAATTACTCACTTCTCCACCAAGTGTTGGTCTCCCAGCCCCTAAAGTCATTGCTCCAATTGATGAAGTAGTTGCTCTAGTTCCCGTTGTATCAACCAGATCACCTTTCTCAACAACAGTTGACCAAGATGCACCATCACCAAGTAACTCTCAAACAACACCCGAAACTCAACCTCCCGTCATTCCTAATGATGTTGAAGAAGACAATCATGATATTGAAGTTGCACATATGGGTAATGATCCGTACTTTGGTATCCTAATTTCAGAAATCCTTTCTGATCAATCTTCATCGTCGGATTCTATTCATACAATTGTGCATCTTGATCACCAAATTTCTGAACACAATAGCAAATGGACTAAGGATCACCCACTTGAAAATATAATCGGTGAACTTAATATACCAGTTTCCACAAGGCTGCAGTTACATGAGCAAGCTCTTTTCTGTTACTACGATGCTTTCCTCACTGTTGTTGAACCCAATACGTATAAAGATGCTTTGACTCAATCCTGCTGGATTGAAGTAATGCAAGAAGAGCTCAATGAGTTCGAATGCCTTGAAGTATAGGAGCTCGTACCCCGACCAGATAAAGTTATGGTTATTACTTTGAAGTTGTTGGGAAATATTTTGTAAAAGACTTAATACTGGTAGTATAACAGTTAAGTCTGGTAGTATTAGTTAGTTCTGGCAATACTAAGTTAAGTCTGGCAGTACTATAGTTAGAGTACTGGTAGAGTGGCAGTACTATAGTTAGTACTGGTCGTATTTAGTTAAGTTTATTTATGTAACAGAATACAGGTAATAGTTATCTTAGAGATATTTTAGGAGATATCTTAGGAAAGGATATGCATTATCCTTTCACACGTTTTGTAAAGCCTTCTAGGGTTTCCTTGGTGTATAAAAGGAACCCTACGGCATAGAGTTTCATATATCGAATAGAAGCATTGAAGCTTAATAGAAATCAATAGCAAAATTAGTATTATTGTTCTTCTTAATTCTTGTGTTAAGATTCCGCATTAACACTTGATATTCATAGTCAGTGTCTCTCACATAGTTGATTTGGATTTATTCAAGTTAGCTATTGTCTTACAAAGGCTATATAGATCCAAGACCAAGGACCTATAGATTTAATAATCTTAGGTTTGCTAACGAGAACATTAGTTTTAGATTTCTTAGGTTTCCATGAGTAAACCAATGTTACCACAGGCTTAGATGTATCACTTTCTAGAGCAGTAGGTTTCCTAAGGGGTACTTCAGCAGTTATGGTAATCCTAGTTAAAGAGCACGCATTTCCTACTATAGTGAAGGTCCGACCAGTAGGTCTCCAAGTGTAGCCAATATTTGTGAACACTTTTCCTGTTGGTTTCTAAACTTTTCTCTTTGAACTTTTCTTAACAGATTTAGCTTTATTACTAGCATTCACATCATTGATAAAATCAAGAACACACAAATCATGATTATCAGAAAGCATGCAACCATTACACTTAACACATTTAAGTTCAAAATTCGTATTAAGCTTGGAATGCTGCACATGAGCAGTTCCTTTAGGTAAAACAACACAGTCTTTATTTTTCAAACTATATTTAACTTTCCTAGGGTGGGCTTCTACTTTATTCTTTTGAGTACTAATTAGTGTTTGTTGAATCTTATATTTCTTTGTATTGCCTAAAGGCTGTGATCCGCTAGCACTAGTAGATGATTTTACTCCTGTAGAAGACAACATAGGTTTGTTAGAAACTAGGTTTGATGTAGAGGCTGTTTTTGTGATTGTGTTTCCTGAAGATGTGATGATTTTAGTGAATCTATCTCTTTTGTCCTTGTTCTTTGGGGTCACAACCACTAATTTTTCACTAGAATTGTTGATACTAGGGCAGGTTTTACTGATATTTATTAGCAACTCCTGAATTAGTTTAGTATACCTAAAGGCAGATTCTAAGGTATGATCTAGAGGATAATTTGCTTTAACATGTTCCTAGATCCCTAAGAATTGCAGCTTCTTCCTGAGTGTGTTTAATATAGGCAGAGTGAGCTGTCTTTCTATTCAACAATTTAGAGGTTATTGGTTCCACATCAATATTAAGCATTTCGTAACAGCATTATCAACTAGAGCTTTTCCTTTAAGTTTCCTTAAATCATCCTTGAGAGTTGTAATTACCAAAACTTTTTCTTAAAGACTAGCATTTAAATCAAAAATTTCCACAAACTTTAGATTGAATTGATTAATTAAATCATCACATTGTTCTTTTAATCGAATACGTGCTGGCTTAATCGAGTCATAAAGTTGCTTATAGGTCTGTTTTAAATGCTTATTCTTAGCAATAAGCTTTGACACCCTATGATCCAATTCAATATTAATTGTTTCAATCTCCTCTAAGTCCTTTTTAATCTTATCCTCATTCATATTTCCACTTAGAGATTTAATTCTCTCTTTTAACTTCTTTATGACCGTGTTTTTCTCTTGGGACTTAGCTTTCAATTCATTAAATTCAAACAATTGATCAGAACTTGGAGCACTTTGATTTGAAGTATAATTTTTCCTTGGTCAAAATTTCCTAATTAAGTTGAGTATAAACTTCTAAAGAGATGCAATGTTTTTCAAGAGTGGTAAAACTTTTGAATAGTTTATCGTAAATCTCTTTTTCAACGAAATCTGTTTGAAGCTCAGTCTTAAGTTGGAGACACTTTTCACATTCATGCACATTCACAGAAGCATTATTCACAGACGAATTCACAATTATGTTCACAATATCTTTGCTCAACACTTGTTTAAAGAGTCGTTCATTTTCGTTCAAAACTTGATTCATTTTAACTTCAAATGATTTGATTCTAATGATGTTGTTCCACATCATATCCATTGATGAAGACATTGGACTCTGAAGTTCATCAACCAAATATGATTGAAATGTGTTTATACAATCCCTTCAGAGCTTTTACAAATGGAATATTCATCCCTAAAACAAGCTTTGTATGTTCTAAACCCCCAACGCACCCTCAGTGATAAGCTGTGGTGTGGTTCTTTCTTTGACAAACCACGTCAAAACAGCAAGATGGTTATTAAGTTTCTTCAATTGTATTCACCCATGCTGATTTAGAAGTTCTTGAACTTCAACTATGGTGGGTCAACAAAAGACTGGTTCTAGAAATTTACGAATTGAGACCAAAATGCTTGTCAGCAAAATTTAGTTTGTGAGAACAAAGCGGTTTCAAATCTTTTATAAAGTTGGTTAAGAGCAGCATAATCTACTGGTGTAGTATTAACTTTCTTTTCTAACATTATGGGATCCTTTGTTTAAAGCATTTTGAACGACTCTCTTTAGCAAGCATTAAGGTCTTTTCAGATTTGGGAATCACAATGGGATTAGTTTTCTAAATAATATCACCAATATATAGCTTTGGTTCCAACTGTTGAGCTTTCTTCAGATAGAAAGGATTTTGAAAACCTAGAGCGTATTTAGTGGTATGATCATAGAAAAACTAAGGTTTCGTCAACATGTGAACAGTTTGTGCTGATTGATCTCTTTTAAAAACAATATTATCAAGCTGTTTAATCCTCTTTTTCTAAGCAATCTCTCCAATCATTTCACTAGAGTCTTCTTTCATAAAATCACCTTTGAGAAGAGAAATTGTTTGTGTAGGATCCCGTTAACACTTCATAACATGCAATCGATCACGAAATTAGAACTAGAAAGGAGAAAGAAAGAGTTGTTCTAGAGAGAGAAAGAAGAGACAGAAATGAGAGAAAAAGTGAAAAGATATTTCTAGATATTTTGAACAACTAACTTTTCCAAGTGGAAAAGTTCCTTATATACCCCGACACTTAAAAGTGACGCACGGGATATTTAACTAGGACCCGGGCTCGGGTTTTGCTTGGGATTAAACCCAAAACATATACAATATTTTTTTTTTTTAAAGTTTTCAACTATCGGAGCCTGATTCCCGATACTTTCCTATTACAACGTTAACTAATTGATTGACCGAGACTTAAATACATAATGAACGAACTTCATGTTCGACTCAATATTTTGAGGCTAACAATCTCCCCCGAAGTGAGTTCATTGATGACACTCCTTCATGAGATCATGAGAATTTGCTTTTTGTCGTTAAACTCCATGGTCCCTTGGTCTTTCTCTTTGTTATTTGTTGTAGGCTTGTTCCTTCATGCTTTGCGATCTTGACTTTGAGCCTTTGTCATTGTCTTTATCGTCTTTGCCATCTTGCGATCTTATGTCTTTGACCAACATGCTCATACTTTTGCATTATCTTGAAAGCTTCAAATCAGAGTTTGCGGAAGTCTTTGTCTTTAAATCTTGAGCTTTCTTGATAGTTTGTCTTTGTAGATTGAGCATTTGAATGGGATTGAGGTTGCCGTTACCACCATTTGACCTGCAGGTTTACGTTAGTGATAAACGAGAAAATTGATTTGAAAATCAATCGACGTGTCACTCGTTAAAGAGTTTTTGTAACACATCGAGAGTGTCATGTTTTTATCAAAATTCATCAACCGTCAAATCATTTACTGGACCAAATCGATATCTAGTTGTCACAAGTTTGATTCATATAGAATCTCGCAAGTCACCTACCAAGAGCTTGTTTGATGCTGGCTCAAGCAGGATTTCCATCTTCATTGTGAATACATTAGTATCACTCGGATGTTCTGGCAAATATCACAATGATATTGCGTAGGACTCTTGATAACAGCTTGTGAACTTGATGATGTTCAACAAGTGTTTGAAATGGAATGTGTCCTAACGAGATTTTTATTGATCTCTTGGCTCTAGACTCGATTAGTGCATTTTGGTTTTAGTACTCGGAGGCTGGAGCATATTGCCACCTATTCAATATCAACAATCTCGGAGTGAGATGTCAATAGATAACATGTGTTTCTACCGAGACAAATGAGTCAGGGGGGTGTTTTCTGTTGAGAGAAACCCGAATGGCTGGGAAGGGTTGTGCATTGCATCACTGGGTCCATGATGTCGTTTTTAATGTCAGCAATCAACTTGTGATTCTGACAGCATATGTATTGACCCGGTTTCTGCCTTAAGTGTGTGAGGAGGCTTCTTTCTTTAGACCCTTTATCCATACATTTCTTTTCATTCTTCAACACCTTCAAATGCTTACCAAGACGTCATTACTAACACCTTGTGTATTGTTCCAGTGTTAACTCAAATCTTAGTTGGCATTAATTTCCCATATACATTCATCTCAATCATACCTAAGACTGCTATTTCTAACTTTGGATATCCTTGGGTAGATCCTCCAGTTCTGTTGGATCATAGGATTGATTCCTAACCTAAAACCACCTTATGACTTCAGATCGTCCGTGAAAATTAAGATGTTGTTTGGTATAAGATTCGAACCAAAAACCTTTTCTTCACACATTGAGTCGAATAGATCATATTTAATTAACATTTCCTCCCCTATATTTAAATAATAAACACTTAGTTTTTAGAATAACCTTTGATTATTTTTTTAAAAAAACAAATATGTCTTGAAAAATCTGTGGGAGAAAATATGTCCAGCATGAATGGTTTGGAACATTTTGATAATGTTTTGAATACATAAAGTTGTCTTGTTAGATTGTATCCCAAGAACATTAAAACTTTGTTTTTCGAAAAACTCCCCCTCAAGAATAGGACCAATTGAAAAATTGTTGTCTTTTGAAAACATTTGAGGGATGGAGTGTTGAACACACAATTTTTGAAAGATTATGATTTGTCATAAAGAAATTCTGAAGACTGTGTTTTCAACTTTTTGAAAACCAAATGTTTAAGAGGACTTTCTCTTCTAACGTTAAAGTAATCGCACTATACGTACACTAACCTTTTTTCTTGAGCTAAAAACACTGAATGTCGTGTAAGAAACAGCTCAGACCGAGAAACGTTAATATTTTCCTCAGTTGTGAGGATAAGTTATAAACCTTCCTTTATTTGAAGTCCGGGTTATGTACTGACATTTGCACATAAGCCATTTAGAAAATAAGAAATGACATGTTTTGAAACTATTTGCAACTCTCGCTCGAACTTCATTTACACACCCGTGTCAATGTTAATCGACATTTCTAACTTGAAAATGTTATCGATTCCCAAAGACATGTCGAGAAAATCTTTTTGGAAATTTTCTGATTTCTGATTTTTGTATTTTCATTTGAAGTTTTATACTTTTGTATTTTGCTTTTCTCATAAATAAGTACATGTGTGTTTGATGATGATATCAAGTATCTCAATTGTCAGAACTCCAGATCTCTGGGTCAAACATCTCATACCAATCCTTCTGACAAGATACTTAAACCGATCCTCAGGAAGGGCTTTCGTAAACATGTCAGCTAATTGGTATTCAGTTCTGACAAAATATAATTCAATTATTCCATTTTCAACCTGTTCCTTTATGAAGTGATACCGAGTATGGATGTGCTTTGACCGCCGAAGTTTACTGGGTTGCATGAAATGGCTATGGCAGACTGAGAGTCGCCATATAACGGTATTTTTGTTGTAGTTGAAGCCATAATCTGAAGTTGTGTCCTCATCCACATTAACTTGAGCACAATTTTGCAGATAACGCCACGTACTTTGCCTCTGCTGAAGACATTGCAGGTGCAGTTTAGTTTTCTTTGACATCCAGCTTATCAAGTTTATCACCAAGGAAACTGTATCCTCTAGAAGTGCTTTTCCGAGTATCAAGGCATCCGGCAAGATCAGCGTCTAAAATGCTGTTAGTTCAAAGCATAATCCTTTGGATACCAGAGTCCCATGTTAATGTAACCCTTTAGGATTTAAAGATTCTTTTTAACCTCCTTGAGTGCTTTTGAGTTGGTCGTGCTTGATAACGTGCACCATACATACTGCTTGCACTAAGTCTGGTCAACTAGAAGTCAGTACAATGAGAGACCCATTTACTATATAATCAATTGGTCAACGGGTTCTCCACTAAAGTCTACATCCTAGTTTTTGGGTTTTTAGCCAATGGAGTACCAATGAAGTGACAATTGTCCATATAATGCTTTTTTCAGAATTTCTAAAGCGTACTTGCCTGATTGATAAAAATACCTTTGGGTGACTGGTGGGATCTGTAGTCCTAGAAAAAAAAAGAACTTCAATCTCCCCCATTAAGGAACATTCAAATCGACTTGCAGTAACGTTTCAAATCTTTTTAATATTTATGGTTTGTAGACCCAAAAATTATGTCCTCAACGTAAATCTGCACAAGTATAATATCACCACGTATTTTATATTGAAGGTTGGGTCATTGTACCTTTAGTAAAGCCTTCTGGACATCAGGAAGTTTGATAGTTCATCGTACCCTGCTCTTGGAGCTTGCTTTAAGAATCCATACAAGCTTTCCTTAGAAGGTAGATTTTTCTGGAGATCTGGATCACGAACCCCTTCGGCTGAGCAAGTATAAACCTCCTTCATCAGTGGACCATTAAGAAATGCCGTTTCACGTCCACTATAGATTGGAAAAAACCTTGTATCTGCGTGGAAACGAAAAACCGAACTGCTTCCAATGATCAACTGGTGCAAAATGATTCTTCGAAATCAATACCCTCTGCCTGAGCATAACCTTTAGCTACAAGCCGTGCTTTTTGCGAATTAACAGTCTATCTTCACCCTTTTTGTTCTTCCATAACCACTTTAGCTTAATAATCATCTTGCCAAATGGTTTGTTGACTAGTTCCCAGACTTTCAGTCTGTCGAACTGATGAAGTTCTTCCTGTATTGCTTCGATCCATGCAGAATCAGTCATTGCCTCCTTAATGTTCTTCGGTTTAACAATACTCACCGTGAGCGCGAACATACACATTTCAGGATCCTGTGCAAGTATGTCGTCTGTTTGAACTGGCATGGTTGGATTCCACGAACGTGTTCTAATGGACATCTCTGGTCCATCGTAATCATGACTTTGTGGTTGAAATGAATGCACATCGGTATTATCAATTGCGTGAGAAGACTCACCAATACCTATACCTTACAAAAAGGATTGATAAATTCAGCTTCTTGAAATGATGCATTTGGTGTTGATCATTGTTTTTTCTCAGCTAGACCGGGTGATGGATTGTAATATCTCTTCAAGTACAGGACTGAAAGAGAATTGGTAACCCCTGTTGTATGAATCTGTCTTTTCTGATGTAGGAACAACATTTTGTCTTGGGCGGGCACGGGTCAAAGTTTGTCAAAATCTGACGCCTTTTGTCCCAATTTGAAATTTCATACACTTTTTAAGGTGACAAAATTTAGATCAATTTTTAGGGTTTTTCGGGCATAAATCCAAGATTAGGTCTGATAAATGGAAGTTATAACATTAGGACAAGTGTACCTTAAGATTAAAATGAAGATGGAACGAGTTCTTGAAGGTTTTTGAAATTTAGCAATGGAGGTTTATGGTTTTTGTGTTCGTGTGTGTATACCAGACGAGGGAAGGGGGTGTTTTTGTTTTAACTCTTTTGGGTTTTGGCAAAAATGCCCCCTAAGGTTTACTAGAGCTTCCAATTTCTTAATAAGCTTTACCTAAGGATTAATTAAGTTTCCCAAATGGCAAAACTAGCCCCTAAAGTTTAGTTATCAAGGATAGGTCTTACATTTTGCAATAATAACCCTAAAGAATTAAACACATAGCAAATAAAGCCGGATTAAGTTAAAATTGATTAACTCCCCTTTAATTATTCACCCTTTCATGTTTAAAACCGTTTCCTTTTATCACAAATTGACCTTTTTGAAGAAGATATTTGACATTTTCTCCCCCTCAAACAATGACCTGTTTTCTATTTAAAGAGTTTTAGTCGTTGTTTGAGTGGTTAAATGTCTTTTGAAAATGATTTTTCTGATGAATTCCTAAAGATGATTATATTATTTTAGAAGATCAACCCCCTGAAAAATAAGATTTCTCTTATTTTGACACATAAGCGCACTGACACGTACACTCATAGAATATAGGAAGCACGTGTTTTGATGTAAAATAATCACAAGCCTTTGCATGGTCATAAAGTAGACCATGCCCGAGAATAAATTCCCGTTATGAGGTCAAGTTTTCTTTTTGAAATACTTACCTTTAAGATGATGACCGGGTTGCTATCGGAAATAATAGCAAGCCATCTTTGGCATGTTTTGAAAGCTTTTGAAATTCTGCTCGAACTTCATTTACAGCCTCGTATCATTATTGAATGACATTTCCAAGACCGTAAATGTTATCGATTTTCAGAAGATATGCCATTATTACCTCTTTTTATATTTTCAATTTTTTAATTTTTCATTTGGTTTTGAAAATTTTATATATTTTTATTTTGTTTTTATAAAAAATTTCTGAAAAGGAAAAATCTTTTTGGTTTATATATATATATATATATATATATATATATATATACACATATGATACATGATATTTGAATAGGTACCACCACTATTCATCAACTTCATCTGCCAATTGTTTCAGAGTTTCTGGTATAAAACTCTGCATTCCCAGCTTGTTGATAAGAAATTCAATTCTTTCTCTTGCGAGGGCTTTTGTAAAGATGTTCGCCAGTTGATACTCCGTATTCACAAAGTAAAGTTCAATCACCCCATTCTCAATATGCTCCTTGATAAAGTGAAATCTGATGTCAACATGCTTCGACCTAGAATGTTGAATATTGTTGCAGCTTAAGGCAATAGCGCTTTTGTTATCACAATACATTGGAATTTTATTGAATCCAAGGCCATAGTCGGTAAGCTATGATATCATCCAAAGAATTTGAGCACAACATCCCGACATAGCAATATATTCAGCTTCCGTACTGGATATCGCAACGCTTTTCTGCCTTTTGAGGACCAGCTAACAAGTCTATCTCCTAGAAACTGCATACTACTAGATGTGCTACGGCGTGTATCTTGACAACCAGCATGATCCGCATCTGCAAATGCTGTTAGAGCAATTGAAGAATCCTTCGGATACCATAGTCCTCGATTGACGGTTCCTCTTAGATACCAAAAGATCCTTTTGACCGCATGTAAGTGCTTTTCGGTAGGCCGTGCCTGATACCGGGCACACATGCATATAGCAAATTGTAGGTCAGGTCTACTGGCTGTAAGATAAAGGAGGGTGCCAATCATGCCACGATAGTGTGACGGATCAACAACTTTTCCTTCTTTATCCTCATCCAGTTTGGATTTCTCCACCATGGGAGTATCCACTGGGTCACAAGAGTCAAAACCGTATTTCTTTAAAGATTCAAGGGCATATTTTGACTGGTTAATAAAGATGCCTCTGGGATTTTGAAAAATCTGTAGTCCTAAGAAAAATGAGATTTTGCCCATCATTGACATCTTAAATTTTGAACACATGATTTTAGCAAATAGGTCACAAAGTTCAGGTATAGATGCAGCAAAGATAATATCATCGACATATACTTGTACCAGAAGTAATTCCTTGCCTTCCTTATGGATGAACAGAGTAGGATCCACTGAGCCTTTGGAGAAGTCTTGGGATATCAGGAACGAAGACAACATGTCATACCACGCGCGTGGAGCTTGTTTCAACCCATAAAGAGCTTTCTTTAGCTTGTACACGTGATTGAGGTTATCTGGATCCACAAAACCGTCCGGCTGGCTAACATAAACCTCTTCCCGTAAATTACCATTCAGAAACGCAGTCTTGACATCCATTTGGTAGACGACCATGTTCATGTGAGCGACAAATGCAAGAAAAATCCTTATAGCCTCTAATCTTGCAACCAGAGCAAAAGACTCTTCAAAATCAATTCCCTCTTCTTGATGGTAACCACGAGCCACTAATCGAGCCTTGTTCTTTAGAATACCTCCCAGTTCACCGAGCTTTACTTTGTAGATCCACTTCAAAGTAATAACCATAACTTTATCTGGTCGGGGTACAAGTTCTCATACTTCAAGGCGTTCGAACTCATTGAGCTCTTCTTGCATTGCTTAGATCTGGCAGGATTGAGTCAAAGCATCTTTATACGTCTTGGGTTCAACAGCAGTGAGGAAAGCATCGTAGTAACAGAAAAGAGCTTGATCATGTAACTGTAGCCTTGTGGAAACGGGTCTATCGAGTTCACTGATTATATTTACAAGTGGGTGATCCTTAGTCCATTTGCTATTGTGTTTAGAAATTTAGTGATCAGGATGCACAATTATATGAATAGAATCCGACGATGAAGATTGATCAGAATGGATTTTTGGAATTGGGATACCAAAGTACGGATCATTACCCATATGTGCAACTTCAATATCATGATTATCTTCTTCAACATCGTTAGGAATTACGGGAGGTTGAGTTTTGGGTGTTGTTTGAGAGTTACTTGGTGATGGTGCATCTTGGTCAACTGTTGTTGAGGAAGGTGATCCGGTTGATACAGCGGGAACTGGAGCAACTACTTCATCAATTAGAGCAATAACTTCAGGGGCTAGGAGATCAACACTTGGTGGAGGAGTGAGTAATTCATCAAACATCGATTGAAACAATATATCCCAATCAGTTCTTGAGGGTGGTACAAACGGCGTTGAAGGAGGAGGGTTTGGCACGAGTCCTGAACTAATTGTTGTAGGAGTCATTTCATGAAGCGCGGGTCCAGAACTGCTGTGTTCAGAAGCCATCACAGTCAGCTCATCAAAGTCTACATGAATTGTTTCAATGATTCGTCTGGTATGTCGGTTGTAAATTCAAAATGCTTTCTTTGTGGGTGCATAACCAATGAAAATACCAATATCAGCTTTTGGTTGTAACTTACCTAAGTTTTCACTATCATTTGTCGGATAGCAAAGTGCACCAAATACATGGAAAAATGATAAGTTGGGAGGTTTGTCATGTAAAAGCTCATATGGTGTCTTGTCGTGTCAAAGACGTATGATAGAACGATTTTGGGTGTAACATGCTGTAGCAACTGCTTTTGCCCATAGGAATAACGAAGCTTTTGCGTAAATCAACATTGTACGGGCAGCTTCAATTAGCGTACGATTACGTCTTTCAACGACACCATTTTGCTATGGAGAGCGAGCAACAAATATTTCATGAGAGATGTCAATCTTCTCATAATATTCACGCAAAGTTTGATTAACAAATTCAGTTCCATTATATGTTCTGATTCTTCAAACAGTCACTTTAAGCCGCACTTAGATCATCTTGAGAAACTTGATTATGAAGTCTGGAGCTTCATCTTTTGATCTTAAGAACTTAACCCATGTGAATTGAGAGTAATCATCGACAATGACAAGGATGTACTTCTTTCCATTAATACTTGCGACACGTATTGGTCCACAAAGATCCATGTGTAAAAGATAAAGTTTTTCTTGGTTGGTGTCTTCAGATTTAGGTTTGTGGGGTTTCTTCTTGCTTTTACCCATTGCACAAGCAAAACATAAATGGTCCTTTTCAAATTTAAGCTTAGGGAGACCATGAACAAGACTGTGTCTAGCTAAATGGTTGATTGTACCAAAGTTCAGATAAGACTGACGTCGGTGCCATAGCCAGGACTTAGTCTTTAAGGCCTTTGACAAGAGACATATGGGAGAGGACACCATCATATCTCCAAGAGACACCAACATATCTCAAAGAGACAGAGTTATACAGATTGTTGCCTCGAGATCCAGTTAATAGACTTCAACACCTTCCTAAATTATGATGAAGCGGTGTTGTTGACGAAAAGCAACTTCAAGGTTCGAATAACAAAATTGCCCAACGGAGAATAAGTTATGTCCAAGTCCTTCCACGTAGTAAACTCTTGAGATCGTAACATTCCAATTGATAAATCAACTATTATCCCAATATCTTTGCCACTGTGATCGTTTCCGAATTGATGTACCCAAAAAACTTATGACACACATTGGTGAGCTCAGAGCGATCTCCGGTCATATGCTTGGAGCAGCCGGAGTCCAAATACCAGAGAACAATTTGGACGACCTGCATTCATCAAGAGAGGAAGATGGAACATCGGAAACTATGGATCCCCAAGATTTATTGGGTTCCTTTTTGTTAGCAGATACAAATTTAAGAACCTTAGATTTGCTAACAGGAACATTAGTTTTAGATTTCCTAGGTTTCCTTGAGTAAACCAATGTTACAACAGGCTTAGGTGTTTCATTTTCTAGAGCAGTTGGTTTCCTAAGGGGTACTTCAGTAGTTGTGGTAATCCTAGTTAAAGGGCACGCATTTCCTACTATAGTGAAGGTTCGACCAGTAGGTCTCCAGATGTATCCAATATTTGAAAACACCTTTCCTGTTGGTTTCCAAACTTTTCTCTTTGAACTTTTGTTAACAGATTTAGATTTTTTACGAGCATTCACATTATTGATAAAATCAAGAACACACAAATCATGATTATCAGAAAGCATGCAACCATTACACTTAACACATTTAAGTTCAGAATTCGCATTAAGCTTGGAATGCTGCACATGAGCAGTTCCTTTAGGTTGAACAACACAATCTTTATTTTTCAAACTAGATTTAACTTTCCTAGGGTGGGCTTCTACTTTATTCTTCTGAGTACTACTTGGTGTTTGCCGAATCTTATCTTTCTTTGTATTGCCTGAAGGCTGTGATCCGCTAGCACTAGTAGACGGTTTTACTCCTGTAGAAGACAACATAGGTTTGTTAGAAACTAGGTTTGATGTAGAGGTTGTTTTTGTGATTGTGTTTCCTGAGGATGTGACGAGCTTAGTGAATCTAACTCTTTTGTCCTTGTTCTTTGGGGTTACAACCACTATTTTTTCATCAGTATTGTTGACACTAGGGCAGGTTTTACTGATGTTTGTAAGCAACTCCTGAACTAGTTTAGCATACCTACAAGCAGATTCTAAGGATTGATCTAGTGGATATTTTAATTTAACATGTTCAACTGAATCCCTAAGAACGGTAGCTTCTTCCTGAGTGTGCTTAATATAGGCAAAGTGGGCTATCTGTTTATTCAACAATTTAGGGGTTATTGGTTCCACATCAATCTTAAGCATTTATGGATCACTAGGGTATTTTGTAAAGTCATTATCAACTAGAGATTTTCCTTCAAGGTTCCTTAAATCATCCTTGAGAGCTGTAATTACCAAAACTTTTTCCTGAAGACTAGCATTTAAATCAAAAATTTCCACAGACTTTAGATTGACTTGATTAATTAAATCTTCACATTGTTCTTTTGATCGAAAAAGTGCTGGTTTAATCGATTCATAAAGTTCCTTGTAGGTCTGTTTCAAATGCTCATTCTCAACAATAAGCTTTGTCACCCTATGATCCAATTCATTATTTATAGTTTTAATCTCTTCTAAGTCCTTTTTAATCTTATCCTTATTATGTTTTCCACTTAGAGATTTAATTCTCTCTTTCAACTTCTTTATGATCGTGTATTTCTCTTGGGACTGGGCTTTCAATTTATTAAATTCAAACAATTGATCAAAACTTGGAGCACTTTGATTTGAAAGAGAATTATCCCTTTGAAAAATTTCCTGATTAAGTTGAGAATCAACTTCTAAAGAGATGCATTGTTTTTCAAGAGTGGTGACACTTTTAAACAGTTTATCATAAATCTCTTTTTTAATGAAATCCGTTTGAAGCTCAGTCTTAAGTTTAAGACACTTTTTGCATTCATCGACATTTACAGAAGCAATACCCGTAGAAGAATTCATAATTACATTCACAATATCTTTGTTAATGACTTGTTTCTAAGAGTCATTCGTTTTCGTTCAAAACTTGATTCATTTTAACTTCAAATGTTTTTTATTCTAAACGATGTTGTCCACAGCCTGTTCCATTTGATGAAAGACATTTTGGACTTCAGAAAGTTCATCAACCAAATATTTATTGAATGTGTTAAACAAATCCTTCAGAGCTTTTACAAATGGAATTATTTCATCCCTAAAACAAGCTTTTGTATGTTCGAACCCATACAAGCCCTCAGTGATAGTTGTGGGTGTGGTTCTTTCTTGGACAACCACGTCAAAACCAGCAAGATGGTGTTTAAGTTTCTTCAAACTCGTATTCACAATGCTAACTTTAGGAAGTTCTTTTGGAACCTCAACTATGGTGGGTCTTCTAGAAAGAGTGGGTTCAGTAGAAACCACAGAATTCTAAGACCAAAAGTCTTGTTCAGCAGATAATTCAGTTTATGAAATAAATCGTTTTACAAAATCTTGAGAAAGTTGGTTAAGACGAGAATAATCGACTGGTGTAGTATTAACTTTCTTTTCTAACATTATAGGATCTATTTGTTTTAAAAGAATTTTTGAACGACTCTCTTCAGAAAGGATTAAGGTCTCTTCAGAGTCAGTAATCACAATGGGATTAGTTTTCTCAATAATATCACCAACATATAGCTTTAGTTCCAACTGCTGAGCTTTCTTCAGATAGAAAGGATTTTGAAAACCTAGAGCTTGTTTAGTGGTATGATCATAGAAAAACTGAGGTTTCGTCAACATGTGAACAGTTTGTGCGGATTGATCTCTTTTAAAAACAATATTATCAAGCTGTTTAATCCTCTTTTCTAAAGCAATCTCTCTATCTATGTTCCTAGATTCTTCTTTCTTAAAATCATCTTTGAGAAGAGAAACTGTTTGTATTAAAGATTCTTTTTCTTTTAAATGTTCAGAAAGAGTTTGTTTAAGACGATCAATCTCTACAGACTGTGCACATGAATCTGAAATGTTATCATTACTCCTTAAATCAACACTTTGTCCTTCATTCAACACTTTAACTTGTTCCTTATATCTTTCAAGCTCAGCAGTTAAAGTATCATTGACACTTTTATTTTCCAGATTTATCTTGGTACAATTAGCAACTTGGGTTTTTAGTTGTTCAATCACAGATAATATCAGTTTATCTTATTGTGCAGAAGAGTTAGAATTCTGAACAGCTGCCTGTTGTGATTCGATCACATACTGAGAATAAGGAATGATATTGCTATCACTGGTTATTTCAGTCTCTGAATGATTCACAACATTCGACTGTTCAGAAGACGGCATCACCTGCACAACTTGATTAATCATATTATTATTCACATTATCATGATTGTGTACCTCAGCAAGAGCATCTGAACCGTAATGAGATAATGTGAGTTCCAAACTGAATAGACCTCTGCAACTTATTAAGGATGATAGCCAAGTTGTATAAATACAGTTTGACTATATAAAAACACTGACTATGAATACTATGTGCTAATGCAGAATCTTAACACAAGTATTAAGAAGAACAATGAAAACCTAAATAATAATTTCTATTAATCTGCTTTGAGTGATTACAGATTACTAACTATGAGATATGATTGTATAAGATGTATAAAGCTTGTATCTCTAACTATGCCAAGAGGGATCCTTTTATAAACCAAGGATAAACCCTAACAGGCTTACAAAACGCGTAAAATATATCTTTTCCTAAAATATCTCATACATATCTCTTAAACGGTACTAACTAATTTCTACTAACGGTACTAACTAACTGATCAGTAATAGTACTTGTTGCCTAGGTTTGAACGAATTCCTCAGCTGGATTATATGGTATTATGGGATAGCGGAAGCTACAACACAGTCAAGAAAACATCATGTGATTGATACATCAATGGGACAATCACCTTTCTGGACACAGGAAGCAATAGACCCGATTCTGGTTGGAGAAAATTCGATGTTTGGTTAACTAAAGCATATTCTATATAGTGAAATGGATGACGATGGAGATAACGTTATTGGTGAATTGATGATTGATAATCATAGGATGATTATGATTGCAAGAAGTGTTTGATGATATTGAGTATTGTTGATACTGATAATGAATCCATACTGTGAATGAATTGTGAAACTTGTTGTTAAAATTTGACTGTTGTGGTAAATTTGATAGTTTGATAAGGAGACTGTGGGTCATCTGATGGTTACAACCAAAGCAAGCGATCTAGTTTTTGTTCATCATTAAACCGATCCCTTCAACGAAATTCATTTTCCTAATAAGCATGAAGCCTATCACTGTTTGTTGTATGCATATCCTCGAACCATTTGACATCTTCATAACCAAATTTGCTCCCCCATTCAGGAGAAAGAGTAATCAAAATTTGGTTCACATTGAAATTGTTCCAGTTTCATATTGTAGATGTTCAGGTCATTGAGTAATAGTGAAAATATCAAGTAGAAGTCACGTAGTGTTTCCCCCTTCTTATAAGCAAACTTATCGAATTCATCATAAAGCTTACACTCCCTTTCTTGTTTCTTCAATGAAGTTCCTTCATGAAAGTTGAATTCTATTCCTAACTTTCCAAGACGACTTTATGATTCAAACCAATCATAGACCTCAGTGGTATCTTTCAGAATGAATATTTGTTGCCCTGATAATCAAAATTTGCTTGAAATTGCTTCCGTATCAAGATAACTTCAGAATAAGTCCTTTGGCCCTTTTCACTCTATTTTCTTCAATTGAAGGCCAAATGAGTGGACCATTTCAACGGATTCAAGATCAATTCGTCCATGTTTCATTCATCATGTATACTCCATATCTTTTAACAGAGTCGCAGACAGATCCTTTTCTAACATAGGTGACGATTTCACACCCGAGAAATGCAGCTTTATCGCAAATTCGTCATTGATAAAATTTATGTTAAAGATTATTGTCGCATCGACCGTGTAGGAAAGAATTGATTAAGTGTCTGTTTACGTGTTTTTGAATTTGTTAAACTACACGGATTTACAATTCATGACAAAACTAGGTAAACAAGTAATGTTCACGGGGTTTTACAAAGGTCCAAAAAATAAACCGTAAATTTAGAAGAAATTGAGTTTGTGCTTCAATTAAACTTGCCTATTCGGTGATCACTGGAATAAACTATATCGGTTTCAAACTGGAATCAAACTAATCGTTTCAACTGAAAATCAACTAGATCGGTTCCAACTGAAAATCAACTAGATTGGTTCCAACTAAAGATCAACTAGATCGGTTCCAACTGAAAATCAACTAGATCGGTTTCAACTGAAAATCAACTAGATCGGTTCCAACTAAAAATCAACTAGATCGGTTCCAACTAAAAATCAACTAGATCGGTTCCAACTGAAAATCAACTAGATCGGTTCCAACTGAAAATCAACTAGATCGATTCCAAATAAAAATCAACTAGATCGGTTTCAACTGAAAATCAACTAGATCGGTTCTAACTGAAAATCAACTAGATCGGTTCCAACTAAAAATCAACTAGATCGGATCAACAGAGAAAATCAACTAGATCAGTTCCAACTGAAAACACTTAGTTCGATTCAACATGAAAACGACTAATCGGTTTACACACAAAAATTTAAGATCAGGTTTTGAAACTCAAGCCACTTGTCAAACTAAAAAAAACAACGTTTTTGATATTGTTTTCTGAAAAATATTTTTGTACCAAAGTGTTAACTAAGCCTATAGGCAAAAAATACAACTTTAATTTTTTAAGGCCGAAAAATTTAAAAACAACATTTTGACCTTTATAAAAGCAATGATCACAAAAACACAAAACTAAGAGATTTTTCTATGATCTAAGCATACACCACCTATATCCAAAGATACAGATCAAAACTACCTATTAGGATTGATCTTTAGTGGTAATGATAGCTTAGAAAACAAGAAAAAATCAAAGAAAATATGCATTTTTTAAAGGAAAACTCACGAACAAAAAACAAACACAATAACTAAGCACACCACTATATGGCTCCTGATACCAATTGAAGAATAATCATAATTATAACGTACATGGAAAGAGTAGGAAAGTTGTTTAGTGAGAGAAAGAGGTTTGATGAACTTTTAAAGAGAGAAAGTAAACTTGTAATATTATGTGTGTAAAATGAACAACCAACCACCTCTCCATGGCATGGAAGTGTATCAATACTATACAGCACGTGGCTTGGCTTGCATGGTAGTATCCATGGCCTTAGCAAACTAACTATGTAAGTTTCCTATAAAACTCCCACCAATCTACTTAACGAGCTAACACTGTTATTTATTGAAGCGACCGAACACTTTTGTGTTCCTGAACAAAAGACTGCTTGAGGAGTAGTTCATCGTAGCCTTACTTTTTACTGTATTTCTGTGAGGAAAATGGAACTCAAAATGTGTTTTTTGAAATGTTTGAATTGAAATGTGCAAATGTGGTTTTGTATTTTTGGACAAGTTTATGTGCTTATGACTGCTATGTGCAAATTATGTGTACAAGATTGTTTGGATCTAATGGGTACTGCCTACCCATGTTTGTAGATTAATGGATCAGATGGGTACACCTACCCAGTATGTTGTGTTATTAAGCGGATGGGAACGCCTACCCAGTTTTGGTGATTGTCTTGCCCTAATTTTAGTCCCCACGGTATACCCTTTAGGCGTAAGTGACAATCATGTTAATGATTAGCTGTGATGCTAAGGTTGTTTGCGTATATATTCACTGTCATATAGTACTATTGTCCACTATTTTGAGATATTGGCACAACTTTTGGGTTTAAGGTCAAACCTACGAGCTCACCAACATTTTTGTTGACATTTTCGAGTATCATTTTCAGGTGAAGTGAAAGAAGAGTAGTTTGGTGATTGTGATAACAGACTTAAAAGTATCCCGAGTGGATTTTCATTTGAAGTCTTGCTTCTTTTTTTGAATCTATATTTGGATAGTTTTTATAAGTTTGATTATGACCCATGTGAGGAATTTGAATAATTGTACTAGATTATGATTTTAGTTGCGTTTTGGACATCACTCGACTTGTTCGAGGATGATGGTCGTCATAGCACCTTGGAGTTTATGCATTGTAGTTTCCTCTTATTTGTATTCTTGGTGTATGAGTTGATCAGATGTTTCATCCTGTAGTTTCCGCCATTTGGGTGCACACTATACAAACAATCAAACTCATCAAGCGTCCCAAAAATCTTCTTTTCCTCAGGTACGTGTTCCTATTTACTCAAAACTTCAAAATATGGGCACAATCATAATGTCGACCTTGACTGCATAAACAAATATTTTGACTTTAGGAAAAGGGCTCTTTACTATTGATCTCCCCATTGGGTAGCTTTAGCGAGCTTTGGTGGAACACCACTTCTGTTTTATTTTGGAAGGCTTGTCTCCAATGTGAGATTTTTTATGAAGCTTATCTATAAATGTATGAGATTGAACTAGTGTAATCCATTTTTTCTCCAATCATACGTCTTCGCAACTTTCATCCTTGCAACAGTATGACTAAAACCAAAAAAATTGACAATGTTATAAATTTGACTACAAGTGATAGCACATGTGAACCCTTTGCATCATATGTTCATTTACACATAGAAACAACCATACTTAAAAGAAGCACCTGAAGTTCAACAGTGCTTGAATTCTTTAAGGAATTCACAATCACTTAGATGTCTTTTTTAAGTTGTTGAACCTGCGTATGTTACAATAAACATCTGGGAGCTTGCATATTCGGTTTGGAAATTTTGGATCGACAAAACCTTCAAGTTGCTCCATATAAACCTCTTCTGAGAGATGTCCATTGAGGAAGGCAGTCTTGACATCCATTTGCCAAATCTCATAGTCATAATACGCGGCTATGGCTATAAGAATCCTAATAGCTCTAATGTCTGCAACAGGAGAGAAGGTTTCTTCATAATCAACCCCATAGGTTTGAGTGAAGCCTTTCGCTACAAGACGAGCTTTAAAGGTGTGTACAGCTCCATCCATGTCAGTCTTCTTTTTGAAGAGCCATTTGCTGCCAACGGTTTTGCCGTTAGGAGGAAGATCAACTAAGTCCCAAACTTCGTTGTCTTTCATGGATTGCATTTTCACATTCATAGCATTCAGCCATTTATCAAACTCAGGGTCTAACAATGCAGCTTTATAGTTAGCGGGTTCACTAAGATCCCCTAATTCATTCTCCTCAGCATCGTTGTATAAGCACATACGATTTGGGGTATTTCGTGTCCTTGTGGACCTACGAATGGGAGTAATATCACTTTGAGGTTCATCTATTTGTAGATCATCCTTTTCATGATCTAAGCTAGTGTCTATAAAAGGATGAGTATCTTCTTCTTGAATAATTTCAAGATCTTCTAAACTCTCACTTGCTTCTTGAGTTATAAGACTATTCTCTAGGAATTCAGCATTCCGAGCAACAAGTACTTTGTTCTCGGGTGGGTAATAGAAAGAATAACCCATTGTCTCTTTTGGGTATCCTACAAAGATACACTTAATAGATATGGGTTCTAACTTGTCAGGCTTGGTAAGAGTATCTCGCTTAACAAGTGCCTCACAACCTCAGACTTTTAAGTAAGACAGCTTAGGGGCTTGCCCATGCCATACTTCGTATGGTGACTTTTCAACCTTCTTAGTTGGAACCATATTGAGAATACGTGTAGCAGTCTCAAGGGAATAATCCCAAAAGGACTTTGGAAGAGTTGTTTGACTCATCATAGAGCGAACCATATCTAGTAGGGTTTTATTTCTCCTCTCTGACACACCGTTATGTTGTGACGTGTAAGGAGGAGTACGATGGGCGATAATCCCATGCTCCTTTAGATGATCCAAAAACTCTTGACTCATATACTCACCCCCACGATCAGAACGTAGCGATTTTATGGTCTTTCCGAGTTGATTTTCTACTTCCTTTTGAAACACTTTGAAAGTTTCAAACACTTCATGTTTATGCTTTAACAAGTAAACATAACCATAACGACTAAAGTCGTCAGTGAAAGTGACGAAGTAGCTAGCTCCTTGCCTTGACATGGTTCTAAATGGGCCACATACATCGGTGTGTATTAGTCCAAGTAGATCTTTGGCCCTTTCCACTTAATGTGTGTAAGGTTTTCTTGCCATCTTTCGAGACATGTAAGAGACGCAATTTTTAAAAGCCCTAAGGTCAGTTGAATTAAGAAGTCCATCATGTTGCAACTTCTCAATGCGTTTCTTGCTTATATGTCCAAGATGATAGTGCCAAAAGAGAGATGCGTTCAAGTTTAGCTTGGCTCTTTTGTTGCTTATAGTATATATAGAACTTTCATTTGCATATGAATTAGACAAATCAAGTTTAAAAATACCATCCATTAGGATAGCACTAAAATAAACCATGTTATTCCTAAAAACTTGAATTGTATTATTCACAAAGCGGTTAATAAAACCGTCTTCGTACAAACGGGAAACAAAAATTACTCCTCTAGTAATAGAAGGAGCATAATGACAATTGTTCAAAACAATCTCTAATCCACTCGGGAGACATAAATTAAAAACACCGATTGCTTCAACAGCTTCACGTTAACCATTGCCCACGTACAAGCTAAGAGCCCTCAGATTCAGTTTCCTACTTGCCCTTAAACCCTGCGTTGTATTACAAATATGAGTACCACAACTAGTGTCACAGATCCATGATCTATTAAGGAAAGTATTGAGTTCTATAGTGAAGATACCTGAACCACCAGCTCCAGAGGCTGCGTTCTTTTTCTTCTTCAGTAACTCGGCTAAATATGAGAAAGTTCTCTATCCAATGTCCTGTCTCACCACACTCATGACAGATTGAGTCCTTTGCGGGATCTTCCCTCTTAGGTGGAGGAGGAATCTTGGGCTTGGGAGCATAAGCGAGCTTATTTTTCCCATTTCCTTGATTTTGTCCCCTAGCAGTCATTTGGGGTTGATGTTTCTTGTGCTTATTGTTCCCTTTCTGGACCTTACCAGTTCGAATAGCATGTAGAGCAGGAGCGTTGTTTTTTGGCAGAGTTTGCTTATGGAGCTTTAGCATAGCATGCAACTCATTAACTGTCTTCCCCAGGCTGTGCATATTATAATTCTGCACAAAACCGTCAAATTCCTTGCGTAGACCGATCAAAATGAGGCTTACTGCAAGGCCAAATGACACGGGGTGCCCCAAACGCTCTAGATTGTCTATATAGCCCTTCATTTTCAGAACATACGAGCTAACAGATTGCCCTTCCTCATGCTTGCAAGAGTGAAAATCTCGCGTAGTCTGAAGAAGCTCCTGCTCTGCTTGTTGAGCAAACAGAGTCTTTAACTCCTTTAGCATGTCATTAGCATGGAGGTTTTCTAGATTTTGTTGGATCTCTAGTTCCATGGTCATGAGCATGAGTCCAGCAATCTCTTTTGATCCTTTAATCTAAGCAGTATGAGCTGCAATGATTTCAGGAGCAACTTGCAGACCCTCTAGAGCTACATGAGCATAAGGAAGTGGCTGCTCTAGGTAATTCAACTTATCCTCAATTGATAATCAATAAAGTTGGGTCCAGTCAGTTTTTGTTTCTCGAAGAAATCCTAAAGATCGAATTGTTAACTGACGAGGTAGTCATCTACAATTAGAAAAAGTTCAAATATTAGTATTGTTGATAATTAAATTCTTAAAAGAATTAACTACCCAATTAATTACTAATAAGACTAAGATCCAACTTGACCTCCCACTTATTACAGAAGGTCTGACCAACGTGTAAACAAGTAGGGCAAGAGGTAAGCGACGAGCGTTAATTGCATGGAATGCAACTCTTAGATTTATGAGACTAGTGACATTAGTAACTCTTATAGTAATGTCAAAAGCATATTTGGTCTCATCTTATGCCTCGGGTCCGAGGTTTGACCAGGTAACTCGATTTAAGTCCACCAAAACAGAACGTGCGAAAATTGACAAAGGTCTGACCAATGGAAAAAATTCGCCATGGGTTGGCAAGGCCCTGAGGTCTGACCAGAGAGGTCAAGCCAAATGCACGTGTTCTAGTTTTGGCTGGCATAAACTTAAAATTTCATATAAGGGTATACACATAAATGTGACAAAAACGTGTACAAGAAGCATGCAAAACAACTTGTAGCACAAAGTTAAGAAAACATTTTGTTAACCTTTTTGGTATAGACATCATTTTGTCAAATGTTCACGGTAGCTCCATTTTGGACGCACAAAGAAGCGGAGAAACAGGTCAGCGCGAAGCATATTAAAAACCTGACTTCTTTAGGGGAACCTTACTTCCACCCGCCTTAAACTTCTCTTGTAGTTTGTCCAATAATGGGTGAGCCGTACTTCCAATTGACTAATGATGCTATTGTATGTTAAGAAACCCCTTTTGTTAACATTAGTTTTATAGTTGCCAATATGGTGGGATTACAAATTGATCAAACCCTATATTGTACTCCTACTTGGTCCGAAGACACAAGTAATTCCAATAATTCCCTCATATGCCGAAGCATGTAGTGGGGCGGGAGAAAATTAAAGATCAATTCAACCCCATATTGCGCATGTAAAACTAAAGCTTCACAAGAAATCAAATTTCATAGTTTAATGTCCGTATTAATTTGTCCAAAAACCCCGGTTTCGCAAATAACACATAACAAGTCACAAGGAGTATGCTTAATACTAGACATGTTAAATCCAAATTTCTCTATAAGTATAAGTCCGGTTTTAAGAGTTTCATAAAGTCTATTTTGCAAATATTGACTAGACACATGGCATATCACATATAAGCAGTAATCACATAATACCTCAAGTTCTCAAAAGAGTCTTTCCCAATTTAGAATGCTATTTTACCTAGGTCAAAACCACGTTAAGGATACCTCTTTATACCCTATTATAGGCTTAAAGCATGAGGGTGGACCCTTATTTTAGCTTGCCTATAGCAGGTATTAGAGAAGGATGACCTGCATGTGGGTGAAAAGCCTCTCTAATAGCGGAGAGTGATAGTACGATGGATAGGTCAACCATAAGACTCTCACTAGGTTTTCTACTAAAGTGCCTAGATCGCCACATCCATCATATAACATGATTGCGTGAGTCTTACAGCCGAGATAAAACAAGAATAGAACCATCATGGCCGCTTAATTAACATTTAATTTTGATCTATTCTTCTTTTTATCAATATAACATATGTGTAGATTCTAGGTTGTTTATTCATTATTTATGGAAAGTATTGAATATAGTTTCCATAATTTTCTAATAAAACAATATATCAAGATTTCATGCAGCCCTAGCGTGTTTAAATCGTATGTAATATATAAATACTAAACGAGTTGACTCGTGATGCCACTGTTGGAATTTAACAATCAAGTTAACCATTAACTCTTACGAGTACGCAGCGGATATAGATCTAGTTTAGCATAAACAATTAACATACATATAAACACAATAAGGAATATAGAATACTAACCCTCGTAGTCAACTGCAAATAAACGAAACCGAGATCTAGAAACTAGTGACTAAATTGTCACCTCTACGAGTGCTCACACAAACACGTCTAACAAGCACGCCCGGATGCTAGTTCAAACTTCACGTATAAACCAATACAACCTTTATATACCAAACACCCTGAATCACGTACCCAATACCTCTCTAATAATGTGTACCGAAATTCAAAATAGAAATCTAGGGTTTATATGAAATTCGGTTCAAACCGAAAATGCCAAGAGTGAACCGAAGATCAACCAAATAAAACCTAGGTTGTTTCTACTCATTCTTACGCCTTAAGAACTAGTAACCAGAACCTTTAACCTCCTGGAACTGTTGTGGGATCGAATCATGATACCGCCCAAACATACTACATATATAATATAGGTATATAAGGATGTAACAATTATAGTATAGTAAGTATTTTCCGTTGGATTTAAGAAACAAACTTTTAACCAAAGTTGTCTCAAAAACCTCTCGGGTCGTTTTCCTTCGACGAAGCGTGAATTGATAATCGGTTAAGTCCGTGATCGCGCGTTTTGAATGGTTTAAAATATTTTTGATTTGGTTTTCTAAGTCCTACTAAATGTAAATGACAAGTAAATAAATGCACGAAAAACAAATAAGCAGGCACGACAATTAAACACGTAAACATAAAAAAAACGTAAACAGGAATTAAAGAAAACGCGACAATTAAGCAAGTACACTAAAATTTAAGCCTACGAAAGCAAACTTAATTTCTAAAACTAAAAAAACGTAAACAGGAATTAAGGAAACTTGAAAACTTGAATAAGCTCAAACTGAAACTACTTAAGCTACTACTACCCTAATACTAACCTAACAAGCAAATCTTAGCAAGAATTAAGCAAAAAAGAATGAGTCATAAGCTATATTAAGCACTTAAGCAATCTGATGTAAAACTGCTAATCAAACAGACAAATAGGCAATTTTGGACTTATTTTTAAGCTAATAGACAGAACCTTATGGTTATAAGACTTATACCACTAAAAAGCCCATCTTCCAAACTACTTAAAACTACACTTAAAAATTAGTTTGAAAATCAAATAAGCAAAGAAAAGGCTAATTGAAAAAGAGTGATTGACTCAGTATGAGCTGAGTGTTCTTTTTTTTATGAAAAGACTAAATGCTAAGTTCAAGCTTAAAAACAAATGAGTAATTAAGCAAAATATTACAAATTTAGCTCAAACAGTTCTAATATAACCTATAATCTACTTGTGCTCCAAATTTTAAGACCTAACTCCTACTTTAACTATCTGAAATTTAAGCTAGAAAATGGCCTTAAGGACTGTTTTTAGAATGCTGATGCAATTGACACTTTGTGATCAAAACTCAAAACCAATTGAGGCCTTTCTTAAAAACTTGTTTCTACAACTTTAAAACTCTAAAACAACAGCAAATTCACTGAAAATAACCACTAGAAACAATCAAAGGTTCAAGAGTTTATGGATCTGAGCTATGACCTCAGATCCTTACAATCTACACACAAACCTACAAAATCTTGATTAAACCTATAGAAAACTTAAATTCTTACTACATAAACTTCAAAATGAGATTTAGAATTGCTTTAAAGAACCAAAAGGTAATGGACAGTACTAACTCAAGTTAGTACTGCCATATACCAAACACCCCTTTAAATTGTTCAATCTCATTTTTAGCTTATGATATTAAGAATTAGGACTTAAACTTCAAATACCAGATTATTATTAGCTTATAACAAACCTTATGATCAACTTTTAATAATCAAATAAACAGAAATCACAAGCTAAAAGTAAATGCTAATATTTTTGGTATTTTTGACTGTTTTATATCAATAACATGTAAACTATGAATTAAGCTAACAATTGAACTCAAATAGCATCTAACAACAATAATAAGCACTATTAAGCAAATCTAAACAGCAATAAACAGAAAATAAGCAGTGTTAAGCTAGGATGCAAAAGTAAACTTTAAAAAAGAAAATTAGAACTTACTAAAACCTTTGCTTAAACAAGGCTTATAAAAATTGCTCGAGGAGCTTCTCAACAAGCTCCAGCTTATCTTATGATAAGCTGGTGTGGTCATGGAAGCCCTTCCATAACTGGCTTCCCTTCCATATAAAAGCTGAGGTAAATTGATGGTGGATTTGAGTATTTAATAAACTCAGTTAAGCTTTTGTGAGCTTAACTGAGTGATCTATTAGCTTATGAATGAATTTGAGAGCTTATTGAGCTTATTAGGATAAAAGAGAGCTTATTTAAATCATAGTGCATTAAATAAAAGACATGGAATTGAAAATTAACAATAATAAAACTGAGCTTTTATTGATTAAACAACCGAGTTCAAGCTTTTAATAGAAAGTTTACATCAAATTGAAAAACAATAAGCTAAAAACGACTAATTAAGCTAAACTACACTACCCTACTCCTAGATGTCTAAACTGTGTGTGAGAGGCTCCTTTTATAGGTGAGGAGTGAAGCTTCTAAGCTTATAGACGCTCCCCTTGCTTCTAATCTCAACCATTAATCCCTAACTGCTTTCCAATCACTTGATCTCAACCGTTTATAGCCTCCACGTATGATTAGCCAATGATTGGCCTTGGGATTGCCAGCGTGGCTCCCAAATGCCTCATTACATGCGTCATAAGCTTCTAGAAAGGTTAGATTTCATTAAGGCATGGTAAATTTGGTGTAGGGTAAAGTTGGGGAAGGAGGGTGAACAGTAAACTGTTCTTCCTGCTTCTTTTTCTTTTTTTTATTTCGTTTGACCCGGTTTAAAGAGAGTTTGACTTGGGTTTATAAAAGGGAAATTGGGCTCGGGGCTTATGGATTGGGCTTTCGTGATTTGTGGTTTCTTTTATAACTGAATTTGGGCTTTTTAAGGGATTTAGGCTTTATGGCTTATTTAGATTAGGAGTTGGGCTGACCCGCCCCAATAAAATGGGCCCGGGTTGGTCCGTAGAGTAAGGGTACGCCTTCGGCCTCGGTTTTTCACGCTCTTTCATTCTCGTGCTCGTTTTTGTCCGTTTTGTCTTTTCTTTTGTCCATTTCTTTAATATCCGTACCTGCACATACACAAACACAAAAACAAGCATATATTTGCAATTTTTATTATGTTTTTGGTCTTTTGGGTTCGCTTTTCAAGGTAAAATGTATGTGTATTTAGACACATACTAAATCACACTAAGCTAAACCCAATTAGGATTAACCGAAAATAAGTAAAGAGGTTTAAAGGAAAACCGAAAACCAAAGAAACCCTAACTTTGATGCTTGTACTCGGCTGATTTTAATGGAGGAATAAGGGAAAGAATTTTGTGGTTTTGTTGGATCTGTTATCACGTATAGAATGAGTAAGGAAGTGGGGTTTTTATAAAGCCCTCAACAAAACTTATGATAAGATTAAAAAACCTAGTCTTTTAGTCTTATCATAAAACCTCCAACCTTTATCACCATTCTCTTCTCTTTATCCCTACATTCATCGAACCTAGACGACCTCCTAGAACCTTCTCATGTGGCCGGACACAATGGGACACAACAAGGGTCTTGTCTAGTCGATTTCTGGTCCAAACGGTTTACTATAGAAACTTTCGTGAAGTAATAAACGTGCTCTAAATGTTTAACGTGTGTGCCCCCAATAGGCTCACACACTTCTAGTCGTACACGCTAGTCCAACAACACATTCAACACTCGAGCCTTCGTGTTTCCTTAGAGCATGTTTTAAACTAAAATGTACTGGGTTTACATCTAGAATTGAGATAGACCCTAAAACCCTCTCGAGACAAGGTGACTTATGCATCATAAACAATGACCAGCCAGTGCCTCGTTTATCGTTCGCTAGTTTTAGTCATGAACTAATAGCTTCTAGTATAACATCGTCTAAAATATGTACTCATGAATAGTCATGATGAGTGTCAAATGAAGTGTCTTAAACTTATATTATATGCAGGTTTTCTTGTCTAAATCTATGCATGACTGTTTTCAACTTTTTTTCCCTGGTCACCTTGTATTTAGTGAAATTTGAACCTAAGACATCTTACGAGGACATGAAAGTTCTAATGTTGACAACAAGTAACAAACACTAAACATGTAACATGTGTTGCTTAAACTCGACTTTCAGATCGAGCACACAGGATAAACGAGATCTCTCCAAAAAAAACAAACAAAATCCACAAACACATCGAACAATCTATTTTACCGACACTATATGCTGGGAGAACCTTAAAATTTTGAATACCATAGCTCAGTAGCACTACATCGAGATATTTATCCATGTATTTAAAAATTACGTGAGCGAATTTCTTTTACACTTTCTCTAAAATAATAACTCGTCATACTTTCAAAATATTCCTCTCGATAATAAAGAATCAAACTAATAAAATATAGGGAAAAATTGTCAAACTAGCTTGCTCATACTTCCTATTATATACATTCAACTTTTAATTGTCATAAAAATGCATCCTTAACAATTTTTCCTTTTATTTACACTCAACTTTAAATTTTTTTTTCTATTTAATTAATTATCAAACTACCTTGCCTGTAGCCATTGTAGCCATTGTCATGCGTGAGGTTCTATGTGACCTTTAAAACTTGCTAAGACGTGGCATTTGAAGCTTGTGGCACGTCGAACCTTACCCGTAATAATGTCTACGAGAGGAAATATTAGCAAATCTTATGATTAAATAGGAAAAATAAAAAGATGGATAGTTGCACGCATGTTTAAAATTTTGTCCCTAAAATAAAATAAAAAGATACGGAGTATTAGAAAAAAAGAAGCTTTGTACTAAGTGTGCTCGGAGCTACACAAAGTAATTTAATTGAACCTTCTTAGTTAATTAATTGAACCCCAAAAGCATATAATATGTTTAAACTTGCTAAGACGTGGCATTTGAAGCTCGCGACACGTCGAACCTTACCCTTAATAATCTCTACGATAGGAAATATTAGCATATTTGATGATTAAATAGAAAAATTAATAGTCATGTTACGAAAAAAAATGATTTAAAGTTGGACGCATATTTAAAAATTTGTTCGTAAAATAAAATAAAAAGATATTAGAAAAAAAAAGCTTTGTATGGCTTAGAGTGCTCTGTGGAGATGGTGTTATCTAATTGAACCTTCTTAGTTGTTGCTGTTAGAAGAAATTCCAAGAATTTCATTGCATGGAGTTTCTTTGGGGTCAAGTCAATGTGCTTATTATCTAGCAGCACTGGCCCTTGAAAGAGAAATGTGAGGCCGAGAAGAAAATGAAACTTTTCTGGTTTATTATATATATATATCTCAAACCTATGTTAAGTGTTGTATACTAAATTAATTCAGTACAATCTTGAAAAGGATTAAAGCCAATGATAACTACTGAGGATGCCATGCCGTGGGTGGGATTGTATGTTGCTGGAGCATCTTTGGCTTGCACTCTTGCAATGGCAGCCGATACCTTCCAAGGCTTTCAGAAAATGGGAAACTCTGGTTTTCCCGAATAAATTTTCGTTCTCATACTGTTCTATCCACACTTATTGCAATAGCAATGAGTTTTTAAAAAATTTATAAATTTAAATTCAACCAGTGGGATCTAACCTACAGGTATTCCTATTATGAAGGAACAGAAGGAAAGATAGCTGGCATCATTTTCTTGTTCGCGATGTTAGCCAATTTTCTCCCTTCTTTAGGGCTTATGGATGACAAGGAACTTCTAGTAAACATGGTAGCATGGAGTATCCTCTTGATCACCATATTACCGTCAATGTAGCGATCCAAAAATAAGAAAAAAAAAAAAAAAAATAAATTTTTGCAGGGATGCTTTCTGCAATAGTCTTTTTCCTTATTGTATTTTCTATTCTATGGGTGTTCTCAATAGCTTTCACAGTTCCGGCTTTAAGAAGAATTTTAGAACACAGGTACAAAGAGTTGCACGGATTGGCTTCATATCCTCAAGTGATAAAGTTTTCTTACGAAGAACTCGAGCACAATGTCAAAAAGTATTGGATGATGGCAGAAACTGGTAACCCGCAATTTGTGATTGCTTGTTCAGAGGTTGCTTCTGCTTTTGGGTTTATATGCTCACTTTTTTTTCTCATTTCACTAACGCAACTAATATTTTATTTGGATTATACGGCACCAAACTCAGATTATAATTGGTCACTAAAGATAATTGTTGGCATCCAGTTAATTGGGGCTATTATAGGTAGTATAGCACCAGCTTTTAGATGTTTTGCTGCTATTAATTGTTTCGAACTCTCGAGAAAATGGAGTGTGAATCATCTCAACATTTTCAAAGTCGAGGAACATTGGACCCAAATGCTTCAGTTTTGGAAAGGCAGTCATGTTAGTTCACATATCCCTGGCCGGCATTGCAAAATAGTTTTCCATATTTCCAAGAACTTGATTTTGAACATTTGTATAGCACTTCAAATAATGGTTGTGTAAATTGATATGTCTCGTTCCCAGATCTTTTCTGATCTTAGTCTCCTACTGTTGGTATTTCTGCAAGTTGTTGATAAGGTTTAAAAAGAAAGTAAATGTAATCCAACGCAATGTAAATCGAGAGGAATGAATTGCCTAGGTACGTTTCAACAAATTGAAGACGATGGCAACGCTTGAGAGAAGAATAAACAAAAATGCACTTAAATCAATTAATCAACTTCTTTCAATGTCTGAAAAGAATGAGCCAGGTAATCTTATAAAGCTTCTTAAGAAATCTACAGGATTTAAAGGAGTTTTAGAGTTTGACAACGATCAAGTCCCACCTCTACATTCGGAAGAAACCAAAATTTTCATGGAGTCTAGTAGTAGTGACATTAACAGCCATTTCTTCACTTCCAAACCACATTGACGACCATGCGAAGGGTTAATTGCTAGTATGAGGGAAGGACTCCAGATCGTAAGAAATATTGAAGAATGTCTTAATGCAGATAGTGACTTGGTAAAGACAAGAAGAGCAGCTAGACGTGTGTGGACACAAGTTGAAGTATACCGCAAGTGGCTACAGATCGATCTTCAAAAGAAGGCTCGTGACGGAAAGACGTCAAAGGAGATCCTCGAGTGGTTAAGAGACGAAGCAGTAAAAATAGTTATACAGTTCAAGAGCTGCAAAAAGCGAAGAATGGATGACTCCCACTATAAGTTTTTAGTTGCGAGCTCCATGTATAGAGTCAGCGAGACTATATTGATCCACTGCAGTGAGCTAGAAACTTGGCCAATTGATGGACAACTTTTGGAGTGGATATCAAATATGATTGCAGATATATTATGCGCTTGTTTTACCAACTTACCATGCGTCATAAAGACGATGTGTCATCATGACGCGATAGAGAAAAGGGAAGACAGCGTCCGCTCTGCAGCACAGCTTCTCGGTAGATCCAGAAAGATCCTCGAAATCCTTAATACACGCAAACTTCCCAACTTAGATGTGGACTCAATGGCATACATTGGTAAGTGGCATGTATTACCAAAGAGTGAAATACCTAATGGTGCTCCTTTGAATCAGATTCAACTAGCTTTTCCAAGTCCTAATGAATCAGTCATTGTGAATATTGGCGTGTGATAGTATGTATTTATCTATCAGGCATCAAAACTATTTAGTTTCAAGTTTCTCGTGTTTAAAGTCCCCATACCCTGCTGTGGCAGGATTGGATATCGTTGTTGTTTGTTGTTTCTCGTGTTCTAAGTTTATGAAAGCATCTCTTTTGTATCTCATGAAATTCTTAAGTAATTTAACACAAAATAATTGAAAAATACCACCACTAAATAAAAAACAAGTTTTTTTTAGATATACTAGACGAATAACCGTGCAAAGCGACGGTGTATAGCGACAAATAATTATACATGCGAACTTTAGTTTTGGTGTGACCCTTAATGCACCACTTATGGGTTCAATTTGTAGTTATTGCGAGAAAAAAAAATTATGAGTTCAAAACGAAGAATAATAAAAATTTGAGAATTTAAGGATTAAACACTATTTAAGTTTTGTTACCATATTTAAGTTTTCTTAAATTTCAACATTCATGAAAAGGGTGTACACTCTTTATATATAGTATAGATAAACGGTTGCAAATTTGAATATAGCATTTGAATTAAGTAATAACAGTTGAGATTCTTTGCATACATCAATCTGAATTTGAATACAATACTATATCAAAGATTCAAAATATCACAATATAATTTTTGTCATAAATGTAAATTGAAGAAAAAAGCTATATTTCCATACTTAGATATTAATTGATTGATTATAATCATTATATATACATTTATAACCTTCAAAACAAAGTACCAAAAATCATATTCAAACTCAATGACAACCATGGTGAAATCCCTTTGTATAGCTATCATTTGCCTTATGAGCCTTATGATCAAAGGTATAACAACTTTTATTTTGCTACAATTATGTTTCATATGTGTCTACATACATTTCATAACATGATGTTGATCGAATTGCGCGGATGTGTTATGCAAAGAAATCGACCATTGTCATCTCGCGCTCCTCCAAGAACAAAGCCATTGACAAAGCCAGCTAGGCGTGTTTCCTGGAAACCAGCGTCATTATCATGTTTCACATTTTTCTTAACAAAATGTGTGTAATCGCGCAGATGTGTTGCATGGGAACAGTGAAGCTTGTGGACTCATAATCCTTCAAGAGCCAACTGATCAACACTGGCGGTACCAGAAAATTTGGTAAGCGGGGGCAAAAATAAAAATGCATGTACATAAGGTCAGGTCCTCGATTAAAAATATTTTTGTTCAGGTTAAACCGTAAATTTGAACCAAGAGTATTTTAGTTTGCACAAAATTTGATCTTAATGTGATATTTATTTCCATGCAAATACCAGATACGGTTTTTTGAATCCATAAGCAATTAACATAAATAAAGCCAAAAAAACAAATGTCACTCCCAAAGACTTTAAAAGACCTTTTCCATGGGGGTGGTGTTTGTTCACGTCTCTTTAGTACAAGTTCACTAAAACATTTTTATATATGTAGTTATTATGTAGTAAAATAAACTAAAAAATCACCATTATAGTATAATGTATAAGTTTGTTTTAATAGCATGTTTGTACATGGTTATTTAAAAAGAACAAAAGAATGAGCAAAAACAAAAGAACTTAATAAGAGAAAAAGTGCATCGCGTAAGAATTAAACAACCGTCTATTAGAAAGGTAAAAGGCCGCATAACCGCTAGGAAAACAGTCATTTTCTTATACAACTACAAACTCTTTTATCTTTATTACCTAGTTAGATATATATATTAGTGTCATCTTCACAAAATTACACTACTCGGTGAAAAGTTTGTGGGGTAGCTGCCCACACTGCCCCCTATGTAGGACAGCCACTGCTGATCAACCAGGTCGACTGGTTGTATATCTTGGAAACCCGTGTCATTCATGTTGCATAGAACATGTTAAACTAAACTGTACGGGGTTTACATCTAGAATGGAGATAGACCCGAAAGACCTCTCCGAAAAAAAAAATTTAACCCCAAGGGAGACTTATGCATCGTACGAACCCGTGCGACATGATTCGTTTGTTGAGCTTATTTACGATTGCAGAGATTATTATCCGTTCACCTTGGCTAGTGCTGTTGGGATTTAAGAACTAGTTAAACCATTAACTACGAGCACGCAGCAGATTAACACATAATAAAGTAAATGATTACTTACCTCTTGATCTTGATCTTGAACTTGAAACAAAATGGTGGTTAAATTACCACATCTACGGTTGCTCACACAAACACGTCAATCAAGTGAATGATCCTAATTGCTATCGATGATCTCCACGAATCGAACACCCTTGTGTAATAACCGATTACCAAATGCACCCTCGTGATTCTTGACCTAATCGAACCAAAAAACCTAAAACCCTAATTAACCGAAATTCGGTTAGGGTTATATAACCAAAACCGAAATCCCTGATTGGGTTATAGGTATTATCGAGCTAGTAGAACATCAAACAAACACCGTTTGTGGATATTGTATCGTCAAGCTAGGCGAACAAGTGAGAATCGAGAACCCTTAAAGGGTTTTGATCGAATTCGTTTGAGGAGGGAGGAAGAACCGAAAAACCCTTATATGGGAAATTCGGTTGATTTTTTAGGGAGAGTGGAGAGCACCAATTTGTGCGTGTTTTTAGGGTTGTAGAATGAATGTTATGAGGGCTAGGGGTTGGTGTATATATACTACCCAAACCCTAGTTCTAGATAAACTAGAATTCCCCAAATCCTAATCACATGACAACTCTTCCCCTTATCTCCAAAGTTAAACCAAACACCCTTCTAGAAACCTATAGGGGCCATCCAAACATAAGGAACCCCTAGGGTTCGGGTTTTGTCTAATTTAGTCTCTTGGTTTATAATTTTTAAAAGTTCTTTAAGTTTAAGTTATTGACAAGTAATGCAACTAACATTATTAAAACATTTTCGTGTCTGAAAACATACTATTTGTATTTTAACGTGTGTGCCCCCAATAGGCTCACGTATTTTTAATGTATACAACGTGGAACCAACTACCATATTCCAACAGCTCCCACTTGGGAGTTGGAGTAGCAGACAGCATTTATACTGACAATGGAAACGTCTAGCACCACTCGCATTACCTTTAAATTAGAAATACTTTAGATAAAGTTTCAAGAATAATCTCCACTATTAATGGTTATGTATTTCTTGCTATTATCATCTCTTTGTTCTAGATACCGTTAAACCATGGATATGGATCCTAACTCATTCCATATATTTTAACATTATGTTTCTCGTTATAGAAATAATTCAGATTTACTAAATGTAATCAAGAATCATCTTGAATTACCCTTTGGGTACGGCCATGTAATTATCTGATTAATTTTGGAGAGGGCCCATGGTATCTTTCTACACATATCAAATGGGGGACAGATTCTTTGTTGACTACAAGTGTTGGGGATTCTGCTTCACATCACTTTCAAGAATAGCCTTTATAACTACCTTATTCAGGATAGCGTTTGAATTATACTTAAAAAGTGATATCACGCATACAGAACTTCAAGGACCTACAATTATGTTTCTCGTTATAGAAATAATTCAGATTTACCAAATGTAATCAAGAATCATCTTGTATTACCCTTTAGGCACGACCATGCAATTGTCTAATTAATCAAGAATCACATGAGTTTGGCGGGAACAATCCATATATTCAAAGAATATAATAAACACTCACATTTGCCTTACATAACAATATTCCCATATTGTTAACCGACAATGGACATATTTAGAATGATAAATCATTCAAGGATTAAACATACAAATATAGAATAACAGTTATTATATGATTGAAAACAAACATCAAGTATCTTTATTCATCAGAAAATAAAAACTGTCTTACAATTCCAAATTATCCAAATACTAATAAACACAGATTTACATGAGACTACTAGCTGGTATCATTCCTATTTTCTTAGTTAATTCAGAATGCTTAGGAAATGCTAAAGTCTTTGTAAAAGGGTTATCTAAGTTGTCATATGTGTCAACTTTTTCTATCTTTACATCACCTATTTCTATGGTTTCTTGAAGATAGTGAACTTTTGCGCGAAAATGTCTTGCACCTTTAGTGACTCCATGATCTTTCACTATTGTTATGGCTCCAGTATTATCAAAATACATATTTATAGGTTCTTCAATTGTGGGAACAACACCAAGTACAGAAATGAATTTGTGAATCCATACAGCCTCTTTCGATGCATCAAATGCAGCGATATATTCAGCATATGTAGATGAAGTTGCAAAAATACTTTGCTTTGTGCTTTTCCAGTCAACAACACCTCCATTTAAAACGAATATATATCCAGTCTGAGACTTCATGTAATCAGCATCCGTCAGATATCCAGCATCAGTGTAGCAAGAAACCCTGAGCTCTCGTTTAGTATCACCTTCGTAAACAAGAAACATATCTTTAGTATTGCGAAGATACTTCAGAATGTTCTTAACAGCAGTCCAGTGAACTTTACCAGGATTCTATTAAAATCGACTTGTTATGTTCTGAACGAACGCAACATCAGGACGAGTACATCTCACAGCATACATAATTGATCCAACAGCCAAGGAGTATGGGATATTTTGCATGCGCTGAATTTTAGCAGGTGTTGACGCACCTTGTGATTTACTAAATTTCAGCTTTTCTTGCATTAGGATTGTTCCACGTTTGGAATTTTCCATGTAAAATCTCTTCATGATTTTCTCAATGTAAGCACTTTGACATAAATCAATTAATCGCT
>BQNB010010022.1:0-82641 GCA_026074375.1 Tanacetum coccineum
ACAGGTCAGTCTGTTAAATACGCCGTAACATGTGCATGAATACGCCGTATTGACAGAACTGACAATAATGTTTAAAGTGCATAAAATAAAGGACTGATAACGTCCAGACATTCAATACACCGTATGGTATGGAGCGGATACGCCGTATTGATGTCTGGGAAGAAAGACTCGATAAAAATAAATAACAATTCGGGTTGTCTCCCGGGAAGCACTTTTATTTCAGCTAGTCTTTAAGTTAGACTTTTTCCTTTCGGCTTCCTTCATTCGGTTCTTGTTACCATCCATCCTTTGTCCATCTTGCGAAAGATTTCTTGATATGCTCGGCATACATCTTCGCTTGTGGTCGTCAAATCTTCGTATTCATTTTCTTTAACAACAACATACTCTTCGTCTTGTTCGAATGAATACTTGATCATCTCGAATCTTCTTATATTGCAAACCAGCAACTCATGAGTTTCATTACCACATAACTCATATCTTTCATCATCTTCATGTTCATTCTCATATTCCCATTCATTACGATCACCGTTGGTACCTTCAAAGTCGTCTGAAATTTTCCAACCTTCATCATTAGATTCAACATCTTCACTGACTAATCCTTCCATGATAGCCTTATTTCTTAAAGCTTCTTCTTTCAGCTCGCTATCCTTCAAAGCATCGTACCATTCTAAATCTTGGTAACGAAGTGTGTTTCCAACTATGTAAGCTCCAGGCAAGTTTCCTCTATTACAATATCCATCTTCTCTCTAGCTACAGGTAGGCCACTCTGAACATCCATTTTTATAATTAAAGGGCTTACAACAATGCACAACTGGAGTGGGTTCAGTCCATACTTCAGTGTCAGTCCATGGTTTTTCATGTACCCATGGCACGTTTTTGTTCCATTCATAAATCCAATCATCTTTGTATTCGTCATAAGTCTTGAATCCCACAATATCATTAGTAAAGACATCCGGGTCTATCTTGTGTAGGTAATTGAACTCTTTGAATTTTTCGCACAGCGGTCTTTCATAATCGAACAAGTTTGTTTCAATCCTAAAAATTTCATCGATTTCTTGTTCATCATCCTGATTAGTTTCTTTAAGATTGAAAGTCTTTTCATTTGTTGGCTCAGCTTCATCGCTTCCTAATTTCCAGTAATCCCACAACGCTCCTTTAGTGAATATATACATCGTCATATAGTTCATATACTTTGAGGCCAACCAATGTTCGAACTCTGAATTTGTAGGGTCCCACATAATTATGGGAGTGTTAATTTTGCCAGTGCGGGAAGGCGGGTAGTATTTTCCAAAAAACTTGGCAGTCAAATCGATCCAGCTAGTAATTGATGCTTTAATTTCATCAAACCACCTTCATGCATTTCCAACCAATGAGATTAAGAAAACAACAATTCTAAGTTTATCTTGATTTACATTTGGTAAATCAATTGGGTCAACAATTTTTAGAAAGTATTTGATATGCTCGACCGCGTCTTCCCCATTAGTACCACTAAAGGCATTATTGTGCAAATCATCAAGGAATTTTTCTTTCAGCTCATAAGCATTCTTTCCATTAACCGTAATGCTTGTAATCCCCGAATGGTAATCTGCTTGGTCATTATTTTCCACGTTTTCTTTTAAGATTAGTTCTACCATGACTTCCTATAGTATCTTCTTCAATCGACTAGCTCTGATAAGAATGATCTGCGACAAAGGTAAAAATATCAGCAGGATCTGCTCTGAAGAAAGATAGAAAATTAAGCACGAAAATCAAATATGAAAATTAAGGCTTCTGTTACTGCATCAGATGATCGATACGCCGTATTCAATAGATCTTAATACACCGTATTAATCTTTTAGACAAATACGTTGTATTGGATAAGAAAGTTGGATACGCCGTATCCAATGGAAGTAGATACGCCGTATCGGGTTATCGACCAGAACAGTGTATTATGGAAGCAATTAAACTAAACTAAACTAAACAAATATACAAGAAAACAATTAAAGAAAAATATACAGAAAATACAAAATTGTACAGAATTATACACTAATCTAAATTACACTAATCATAAGGGTTAAATCTAATCTAATGTTAAAAACCAAAATATCAAATAAAAATCAAGATTAAATTTTTTACTCCTCGGCAACAGCGCCAAAAACATGATTGTGTCGTCGTGTAGGTGTAATTTATGCTTTCAAGTTTTAAATTTATATTTTGCTGACTTTACCTAAAACAACACTTTCACAGGCAGTGTACCCGATCAGTGGTAGTTTCGTGGTAAGTAGGGTGTTGATCACTAAGAGCACGAAATAATCTTTCAATTTATTAATATTTTGGTTATTTAAACTAAGTTAATTCTATTCTATGTTAAACCTATGTTAAACATTTATAAACAGTGCTAGAATATTTTGCTATGTTAATCCACTAAATCTAACGGATAAGGGGGATTTTCAGCCAGAGAGACTTAACATGGGTTTTTGTTTTGGACAAACATCAACTTAAGACACAAAAAACACCATGCAAGCAAATTAACATAAGATAAAGAGCAGTCCTAGCCAAATAATAATAAAATTGTGACCTAACCATTATTAAATCCAATCAAAACCGTTGGTTTTGATTGTTTATTGCAATGATTTACTTATCTCCGATGTGGCCATCCACTCTTAAGATTAAGGTAGTACTTCTACCTTAACCCTAGACACGAAGAATTCTGTCACAATTAAATGTAACTGCCTAAAGCATCCTAATTTGCTGATTATAATCTATCTTAGGGATTAAAGCAATGGTGATCTTGTTAACCCAATCTCATAGAGACTTTACACCCACTTAACAGCTTAAAGCAATTCATACCCTAGTAGTCCACAACCAATTCTTTACCAATTAATCTATAACGACTCATGATCCCAAGGTCCCATGTTGGACCCAACTAAGCTCACAATCTAAAGGCAACTATAGGTCGTTATTTATGATCCTATTGGTCTAGATGTATAAATCACTATATGGAGAGCTATCCCATCATCCTCGATTACTTGTCTGGTGTATCATTAGATCCAGTTGAATGATAGGTCGCATACAAAAGCATGTAAACAAGTATAAACTGATAAACATAAACAAGCAATCAACGATAAATTAAGCAATCGAGATAAACAAACTAGACATTTAGATCTTCATAATAATGGCTAATACCCGAAGGTATTAGCCTTCAAATGTCATAATTAATACAAGAGTAATAATTTAGCCAAGGTAAACTAACTTAGTTAATGAATTATACCAAAAACTGAACGATTACAAGAGTATAGGGGATTACAAGTTGTTTCCTATGGAATTGATTACATTGCAAGACCTTTTCTGCTCTTCTTCTCCTTTGAAAATCGACTTTTATGGTTTAGGTATCAAAAATATGATTTAGCACACTTAAACTTCTTTTTTTTTAAGTTTTATTTTATAAGGTCGTGGAAAAAGTCGATACTACGTACGAAAGACTTCGAGTATGGCGTATTAGGGATTTCTTGGAGTAGGAACCACGTTTGATATCTTCCAGAATCTTCACATTCTATAACTTGAATACGGCGTATAGGATTCTCTAGATATGACGTATTGATCTTGTTTCCTTCGTGGTCTTTAGTGAAGTGCTGGAACAGATACGCCGTATCTTCCTTGATGGATACAGCGTATTGGATGTCAGATCAGTTTTCTTCATATTTCTTTGTTTAAGCTCCAGAATGCGTGTTTTTTAGTTAACTTTCACCAAGTGCTCCATAATTACTGCAATTCTCAAATACAATCGATTAAGTAACAATTCTTTGCAATAATTATACAAAATGAGTTAATTACATATGATAATTTGACTCGCGCGAACTCACCCCTCTTTATATGTAAATAAATACGAACATATATAAATACATAACAAGGATCAGAATCACGCGAGACCAATGAAACCGGAAGCAGTATAGAGTGTTCCCGGGTCGTTATGTCCCAACGAGGCTAGAGATGGAAAATCGAAAGACGATTGATGATTGGTGTTTGAATATGACAAGGAATGATTTGATGCTAATACTAATAGGCAAATGCACATAAAAATAAGCAAAGAAAATAAGCTGGAACAAAAATAAAAGCTAGAAATGGTAAAAACACTTAACTTTTACACTAAGACATAAAGAGCTCAAGTAAGCTGAAGACAAATCAAATAAGCTAAACTAACTCTAAATAAGCAAAATCAAAAAGCAATTATACTAAGCAAAGCAGGAGAAACTCAGCAGTACTAACAACAGTACTACCAGTATTAACTAACAGTACTAACTTGGAGTTAGTACTGGTAGCTTAAGGTTAGTACTGGTAGCTTAAGGTTAGTACTGTTAGTTCAATGAAGCAAGAAATAAGCAAATAAGCTAAAACAGATATTTAACTACCCCTAATAAGCATTCAGACATAAGAATAAGCAACTAGAATAAACTACAATGGCAAATAAGCTAAAAAGCTACAAACTGATATACTATTGAAAATACTTTGAAAAGGAAAATAAGCTTAAATAAGCTTACTCCTAAAGACAGTAAAGGAAAATGGTTTCATCTACTCTAAAAAGCTAAGGGAATCTTAAATAAGCAGAAATAATAAGCTGATAAGCTTAAAATGAACCACCAGTACTAACAGTTTTAACTAACAGTACTAACTTGGAGTTAGTATTGGTAGCTTTAAGTTAGTACTGCTAATTTTAAAATCAAAAATAATGAACTAGCAGTACTAACTAAGAGTTAGTACTGTTAGTTCAAAATATCCCTTAAAGTTTTCACAAATCATTTTTCTTTTTATATTAAGCTGATTTGGTCCTAAATTATTAAAAACAGATTGTTAAATAACAAAATAGAATACTTATAAACAGATTTTAGTCAAGAATAAGCACTAATAAGCAGTTCTGCAGTAAATAAGAAAGATAAGAAAAAGGGAAACTTACAACACCCTTGCTCAAAACAGGGCTAAACCAAGAATCTACAAGCTCTAGCTTGCATAAAACAAGCTAGTAGTGTCCATAAGCCCATCCAGAACTGGCTTATCATCCATAAAATAAGCTGTGGTGTATTTGAGAGTGATTTTCTCTTTAACTACTTAACTTTTTAAATTTACTTAATTAAAGCAGCTTGTAAACAAGCTGTGTTGAGAGCTTTTTGAATACAAAACAACACAATTAAGAAACTTAACACTTGGAATTGTAAATTGACTTAAAACTTCAAATTTGCATTAAAACTTGAAAGTGTTACAAAGCTGAAAGTAAAAGCTGTAAATGGTTTTAAAAGAACTGAAAATAAACTAAGTTATATTAAAAATTAAAAACTAACTAACTCCTTTCAAAGTTTACAAAAGACTCTATTTATAGCCGAAGTCTTCTTCTTTTGTAATACAACTTGAGGTTTGGCAGTTTTAGTCCCTCAAGTTGTATTTTCTTTATGTGTCTGACTTTTGACTTTGACTGACTTTGGCTTCGGATTGACTTTGTCTTTTCCACCCCGTGCTTGGTTTGGTTGTTTTTGGCTTTCTTTTTGAGTATCCGTTCCTGCACAATTCAAATGCAGAACATACAAATACAATGTATCTTTGGTACGTTTTTAGTCTTTTAAGTCCGCTTTTAATGGAAAATGGTATGTGTAATTAAGCACATACCACCATGGAATAAGGCACACGGATTAAGTGATTAGTATGTTGGATTATGCTTATGAAGTAAGTGTTAGATGCCCAGCTCGAATCAAGGTTGAACCCTAAGTGTCATAACGGTTAGTTAATGAAGTTTTCAAGTGTCATTGTGTCATGTAAATGTGAATGTGTATAATGGGTAATATTCATTATTATAGTTTGGGTAAAGTGTATGCAAACGGGTCAAAATGGGTGTTTGGTAAACCCCGTGAAGTATGCTTCCGCATGTCATTTAGACCGTAAATATTAATGAAAATGATGTATTATAAAGTATTAATTAGTTCTGGGAAGTTTCGTGTAATTTCGAGTCTAGAAAGTTAGTTTTCTGAAAAGTGTCATAAAAATGAGTTGGGTGACCAGAATCATACAGCCGGGCGGCTAGATTTCACGCCGGGCGGCTGGATGAGTTTGTCAGATTTTATCGATTTTGTTTTTGTCATAAAAACTAAACCGTAAGGAGTTAGAACGCGTGCCGCCTGCCGTTTTAAAGATAATTGAGTCTAGTTTCATTTAGTAATACTTTAAAGAAGTGAATGGTAATTGATTTTGGTCAGTTTATAAAAGAATGACACAAGGTCATTCTCGGTCTTACGTTTACGTAAAGTCTTTAATTTTTGGTCAAATCAAGAGTCGAAAAGGGGCGTTTCAACTTAGTATCAGAGCTTCGATTTAAGAGAAGTAGGTTTCCACTATAGGTTGTCTAAACCTAGACCATTTGTAGATGTGATTGCCGTAAGTGTAATGTAGTGTGAAAAGTATGTGCCTTAGTTATAAGGTAGATTAAGTGCTTGCGGCAAATAGAATGATGATGCTTAGACATATTCTTTATTAAGCAATGCGTTTTGGTCATTGATTATATGACTTTGATTTTGATTAGAATGTTAAATGTTTGTTAGAAAAGTTATAATTAAAAATGTTGATGTATTTATGCGATGTAAGTATATGAAAGTTACTTACATGTTTAAGTATTATATGAATGTGGAATGGCATGATATTACGAGAAGTATGAGTTAAGTAAATGTATAAATGTTTAAATTAAAAAAAAGGTTGCTTACGTGAAAATTATTATATATTGAAAGTAAGTGTCAAATGCGGGAATGTATGCTTATACAATGTGAGGTCTATGCTATGTTAATTATATGTCTAAGTGATGTATGATATGTATGATGGTATAAGTTTATGAGGTGTTTGAGCTAAGTAAAATGCATAGGATTGCAATTAAAATAAATCATGATGAAAATATGTGAATAGGGGCAAGTGAATTGAGAATAGATGCTAGTAAGCATAATACGTAAATGTCTGTCTAAAACGTGAGGAGGAATGTTACATAGAAAACACGATAACTTAATCACAATGGCGAATAAGGATATATGTGGTGAATGAATGATGTTTAAGGAGAGTTGTGCTAAAAATCTTAAATGATGCTAAATACTCTAAATGAAAAAGAATGACTAGAATCATGTAAATAAATGAAAGAGATGTATTTGATGAATATAATGAAGTAAATGAGCATAATATAAGAATAACCTATGTAAGTTTTATACGTGAAAAAAAGTTAAGCTAATTATAATGATGCTTTGGTATAGAAAATTGAATAAGTTACCCCATTGGGATTTGATAAGAGAATGATAAACGAAATGTGAAAACGTATATGTATATTGAATACATAAGAATGACAAGTATCATTTGGATCTTGTGTAATATAAAGAAAGATGATAAAGTATGAAGTAGAATGGCTTAAGGCAATAAAAGTGGAAATGAAAAGTATATGATTATAAAGGTATGTAGATGACAAAAAAGGTAAAGAACAATAAATTAAACATAGCTTGGGTCCAATGCTCGGTAAAGGTTGGTGATACCACAAGGGTGTCGATAATGGACAAATCCATACGGGGAGAAAGCCAAATGATGAAAAGTAAAGACCAACACAAGGTTGGTGATACCAAAAGGGTATGGATAATAGGCGAATCCCTACGGGGAGAAAGCCAAGTTTCCTTCGGGAAAAAATTAAAGAGATTGGATCCAAGACTACAAAAGATGATATTAAAAATGAATGAGTTATTAATATGAGATTAATGGAAAGTAATGAACACTTAAGTGGGTTTAAGTGTTATGACGGAAACATATAAGTAGGATAATTTATAATCTCCTTATTTAAATGGATTGGGACGCCTTATCATTTAAATAAAGAAATTGTAAATCACCAAACCATAAGTTTATATTTCCTTATTTGCATTGATTGGGACGCTTCTCAATGTAAATAAAGAAGTATAAATGAGTGGGCTTATGTGTTCTCGGCATAACATGAGAGGGATTAAAGAAGTAGAAGATGGGAGTCTAAAATTAATTAGACGTCATAGGAAATAAGATAGGCGAAATAAGAATTTGAGAGTGACTTTTACTAGAGACCTTATGAGAAAGCTAAGTTTTAGAAGTTAAGAGTATAGGTCGAAGGATAAAAGTTTAATTGATGTTATTGGTATGTACTTAATTACACATATCTTTTACCTATAAAAACGAGCCTAAATGACCAAAAACGGACATAAAATACCAAATATGTATGTGTTTTGCTATTTATGATGTGCAGGTAACGGATATTCACTAAAGGACAAAAACAAAGCTAAAACCAATAAAACCGAGCACAGGAATGGAAAGAGCGCAAAAAGTCAAAGTCAACAAAAGTCAAAGTCAAAGTCAACACTGAAAAGTTAAATTCAAAAACGAAGCCGGAACCGAGGAAATACTTAATGGGTCGGGTCAGCCCATTAAGGTATTCATACCAAGGCACAATAAGCCTTAAACATTCTTGGGCCCAAAACCAAATCTGGCCTAAATCTGCCAAGCCCAATGACTTAACAGCCATTAACCAAGTCCAAACAATACATCTCTTTCACTTTTACATCGTTAGTACTCAAGGACTAACGTTGTTAGTCCAAAAGGACTAATGGTGCAACTACTTAACAGAAACAGTGCAAACGCCTACCCTGTTCACCCAAATAAAAAATTCCCGCCTTTTCTATTATTCATCCATCCCTTTCACCTCGACCCCTGTACCTCATTGACAAACCTATCACTCTCACCTTCAACCCCACTTAATAAACTGCCAATTCCACCTTGGCAATCCCTCAATGTTTGATTGGACAAACCAAAATCAATGGCTGTGATCATTCTACTTGATGACCAAGAAAATTGGATGGTTTAGATGATGATTTCGACTTCTACTCACACAGAAAACACAACCTCTCACTCACTCACAGAAGAAGCACAAGCAAGAAGACCCAAGACTTTGATATTTATCTATAAATAGGATTATTGTAAGCCATTGAGGCATCTAGTTTTTAGTTTTTAGTTTTTTCAGCTTATATTAAGTCTTTTTAAGCTTATTGTACTTTTTCTTAAAGCATTGTACTGTTTTTCTTAAGTTAATGAAATTTAAGTTTTTATGTTAAAATCTTGTTTTTAAGTTAATACATTTTATGTTTTAAAAACGTTTTATAAGCTCGTAAAAGCTCTTTTTATCTTATATTTAAGCTGTTAACTTAAGCACTATAAGTTTTTCAATAACTTATAGTGTTTAAGCCTTTTACCAAAAATCACTCAAAAAAGCTAAAAATGGATGATAAGCCAAACCTGGATGGGCTTATGGGTTTCACTAGCTTGTCTTTGACAAGCTAGAGCTTGTAGATCAGCTTATTGTAAGCTTATTTGCCCTGTTTTGAGCAAGGGCTTTGTAAGTTCTCTATTTTCAGCATTTTAGCTTAAAACTGCTTATTTGCTTATTTACTGTTTACTGTTGCTTATTACTGCTTATTGTTGCTTATTATTGTTATTTATTGCTTTTGTCATTGTTTATTGCTTATGTGTCATTTGCTTAAGTTTTTAATTAAAACTATCTTTTATAGCTTTTAAACTGCATAATCTAGTTATTCTTAGTCTGTTTTTAGTTTTCATAAGCTTTCTAAGTCAGTTTGTAGCTTAAATTGGATTTTCATTTTCTTAAGGGGTGTTTGGCACTAGCAGTATTAACATGAGTTAATACTGCTTGGTGTCTTTTGACCTTTAAGTCAATTTTGAAAAGCTTAATTTAAGCCTATAAGTTAGTTTACTTAAGTTTTCAAAGTTTAAAAATCATTTTTGAGGTTTTTAGTAGTCATACCTTGAATCTGTGGTATTTTTAGCTTATCTGCTTAAAATTTTGATTAAGTGTTTCTTAGTGTGTTTTCATGCTTGATTTGGGGTGTTTAAATGCAGTAGTAAAGAGTTGGACAAGTATGCTTTAGTTTAGTAGTTTTGGTTAAAAACTGTCAAAGTAGTTTTCTTTTAGTTTCAAAGTTTTAAAAAGCCCTTTTTCAATCATAGATTCAGATAAGTTAAAGTTAGATTTAGAATTTGAAATTTCTTGCACAAGCTCCTTAGGTGTCAAGCTCAATCTGTTTTAGCTTAAATATTAGTTTAGAGCTTATTTGATTAGCTTAAAGTAGGCCTGCACTTTGCCTTTTGTCTTTTATTCAAAACTTGAAAAAACCAAAAAGATAGGATTTTAGTGTAAACAACTTTTTCATAAGCCTTTTTCACAGCTTATTTGATTTTCAAAATGTTTTCTGATTGATGATTTAGATAGCTTATTGTATAAGCTTTACAGTGCTATAAGTCCCTAAGCCATAAGGATCCATTTACTAGCTTAAAATTAAGCTAGAAAAGTGCCTTTTTGGCTGTTTGGTTACTGGTTTTGAGAAATAAGCTCATTTGCTTTTCTGAGCTCATGGCTTATTGAATTTGCTTATCTTGTGTTTCATCTTGCTTATTAGGTTAGGTTTTAAGTTCTGTTAGCTTATTTAGCTTAGGGTAGAGCTTATTCAAGCTTATTAGCTTTTTCAGTTTAGAATTTTAAGTTTGAAAAGCCTTGTAAGTGAATCTGTCATTTTAAGCTTAGTTTAGCTCATTTTATTTGCTTATTTTTTATCCTTAGTGCTATTTGGGTGTAGGTGATAAGCTGTCATAAGCTCATTTGCTTTTCATTAGCTTATTAAGTCTAAAAAAGGCCAACAGTTTAGCCCCTTTAAGTCTTAGTTTAATAAGGCAAAGCTGTTAACTTAATTCAGCTTATTTTTAGCTTATTTTAGGTTTTTATAAAAAGTCATTTCACAAAAAGTTCTTATTTTAGTTGTATTAAGCTTTTTCAAAAAGAAATTTCAAAAAAATAAAAAACTAGGGAAATTGGGAAGTCATGGGTGAGCAAGGCTCGAACCCGTGACCTCCACAACCTCAACCTAGTTCTTACACACACACCACACAACCAACTGCCCTGGGGTCTTTTTCATTTATGGTTTGTGTTATTAAATACTTATAGTATGTTTACAGTTTATGCTTATTCGGCCTTATTAGCTTATTTCCTGCTTATTAGTTCAGCCAAATTTCAAGCTTATATTTTTCATAGGATCTCCATAGTTCAAAGGACTTTTCGTGATTTTTTTGGATTTTTATAAATTAGTTTACTATTTTTAATATTTTATTTAGAGTAAATCTGTTTTTAATTCATAATAAATAAAATAAAAGTCAGAAAAATATAATTCTTTTTTTAAAATTTTCTTTTGTCATTTAGGACTGTTAAAAATTAAATTTGCATTTGTAGGGTTAAAATTGTAGAATTTAGGTTTTTAAGTCGCGTTTTTAATTCCCGTTAACGTTTTTCGTTTAAGTCCTTAATTGCTTTCGTTTTTAGTTTGCCTTTACTTGTTTTTGCATTTTATTTATAGAAATAGAATCCAAATCAAATATTGAATCATTCAAACACGCGATCACAAACGTAACCGATTCTCAATTCACACCTCGTCGGGAAACGACCCGGGAAGGTTTTTTAGGGTTTTACTTTGGATAAAAGTAATTTCTTTTAAAAAAAGCCTCTTCGAATACTTACTCTCTCTATTTAATTGATATTATCCTATTATATATTTATATATACTAAAGGATTGTAATCAGTTCATTCTGATGTTGTCAAGGATAAGGCGGCGGATGTTGTGAAGCTTAAGGTGCCGTCTGTTGGGAAGAAAAAAACTGGCTGGTAATGTTGTTAAGGATACGGCGCAGGTTGATGTGCATTCTGATGTTGTTTCGGATAAGGTCCATGATGATGTGGTGAAGGATAAGGCGCCAAATATTATGTAGGAAAAGCGTAAGACTAAGCTTTCGAAAGACAAGCAAAAGGGTGAGGTGCCGTCTGTTGGGCAAAGTAAGGTTCCGACAGAGCTTTCTAAGGACAAGGAAAAGGATAAGCCGTTTGTTGGTAAGGGAAAGGTTCAGAATGAGCTTCCGAAGGACAAGCATAAGGCTGATCTTCCTAAGGATAAGCCTAAGTCTAAGGACAAGCATAATGTAGATTCAGAACTTCCTGTTTTAAGGTCTAAGTCTAAATGTAACCCGAAAGTTAAGGCGAAGGCTTCTATTCGTGGTTTAAGATCCAATGAAAATGTTAAGCGTAAAAGCATTTTATCAGAGAAAGATCATAGTAAAAAGAAATTGAAATTAAAGATGGTAAAATGTAAGATGGATATAGATGATTCTAACTCTGATCTTGATAGTGATGAAGTTGATTTTGATTCTTCGTCTGATGAAGTTAGTGATCAAAAGCCTACAAAATTGAAGATTAAGGCTGAGTTGAAAAGAAAAAGGAAAGGTGGTTCGGATTATGATTCTTTGTCTATTGATGAAGAAAAAGTGAGGCGTTTGCTTAAAAGATTGAAGAAGATTAAGAAAGAAAATTCGGATGAAGAGAGTGACCTGAAGTCTAAGAAGAAAGGTAAGAACAAAGAAAAACAGTTGACGCCTGATGAAGCAGCACACTTAGAGTATCTTTCGTTATTTCCAACTCTTCGTGCAAGGATAGTTTCGGCTTCTCTTTTTTCTGCCATTCGTTCAGTAAGAGTTGACATGTGGAGTTTTTTTTGTCAGAAATAGGTTTTAGTGCATTTTACAATGTTGCCATTGACAAAATACCGTCGAGGTTAGGAAGGTATATGGTGGCAAACTTTAATTCTACAACTTACAGGTTGTCTTTGGATACTGGTGATTATGTCGAGGTCACTCCATCAAAAATCCATGATAACTTAGGTATACCCGTTGGTGGTGATTCATTGTTTTCTTTAGATGCCTAACCAATTGAGCATGATTTTGTGAGGTTGTGGGCTGATCAATTTCACCATAAAGAATTGAAGGATATCCGAGTAGGTGATATCGCTTCCAAATTGGTTTTTGCTCAGGAAGTTGACATTCTGTTCAAAGTCAACTTTCTTACCTTGTTTACAAACACAATGGGTAAAGTTGCTGGTTTGAGGGGACAAATTTGTGTGGATGTAGTTAGACGCCTGTGTGAGGATTGTGTTATTTCTAAAATTGATTGGTGTGGCTACATTCATAGTTTCCTTGAAGACAGTAAACTCCCAAAGAAAAGAACTGTGCAATACCTTGGTCCATTTACTTTCCTCATTGTAAGTTTTTAAATTCATCCAAGTTTAAATTCTTTTTTTGTGCTTGTGTATTTATTTTTTTGTTTTTCCAGTGTTTGTATCTAGATTCTACAAAGTTCGATATGTTTTCTGTCGTTCGTACTCGTCCAGCTATCAGAGACTGGACTTCAACTTTAATGAGATAAAGACAGGATCTAGAAACAAAAGAACATGTTATTGGTTGTTTAGTCTTCTGATGATGGACGCATCTGAGTTAAGAGATCAAAGAGTTTACTAGGGTTCTTCTTTATTGGAAAACATCATGCGGAGAGTTCATTTATTCTGTTTATTTTGTTTTTCCAAATGGTTTACATTTGTTCAGTTTGAATCACATGAGATTCAAACTGAATCACATGAGATTCAGATTGACTACATGTGATTCTGTCAAAATCACATGTGATTCTAACTGAATCACTTGTGATTTTTTATGTAGTCTCATTCTCTATTTTTGGTCACTTATGATATAAGCTAACCTTATGTGATTAACTATGGTACTGTATTTGATTAACTAAAGTTTTGTTTAAAAAAGCTGAAGAGAAGCTTGCTACAATTTGTTCTAAAAGAGTTTTTCTAGAAGATTTAATGAGGAAAGCTAGCTCAGTTTATCCTGGTTATGAAAAGTTTGTTGAACTTCTAGAAAAAGTATATCCAAGTTTTTAGAGATCCTATTTCATTTGATGTTGATGTGAGTTCTGTAGATGGTGGAAATGACAGTGATGGGGATGATGACAATGATCAGGGAAACGTTGATGAGGATTTGAATGATAAAGATCCTTTGGGTAGCAATCCGAGTTTTGGTTTTATCAAAATCAGTTTAGATGATTTTGACAAGCAGCCATCTGGTAGCGGCAAAAGTCCCAAGAACCAAGTTGTTGAAAAAGAATCAGTCGATCCAACTGTTCAAGAAACCGTTGTTGAAGAAATACCAGCTGAAGAATATGAAATCTTGAGTACACCTAAGTCGTATACCCAATGGTTAGAAAGAAACGCATATTTAGTTAGAGAGATGATTGATTCTATAACTGATGAGTACTTATACGTAATATTCTAACAATATACATGGTTTTTTCTATTTCCTAAAATTTATTTATTTTTAATTAAATCTCTTTTCTCTTTATTTTAGGGTGACTTATTTTGTCAAAATTTGGTGACAATGGAAGTATTGAATCAAGGGCCGCTTACTCCTGATAGAACGCCTACTCGTGCTTCTAAAGTAAGTCCTAGTCCCGAAAAGCAAATTGTGAAACCTTCTTCTTACCTGTTATCCCCGTACATAAACAAGAAGACAAAAGTTGTTCCCAAAATTACAAGGTTGGAATTTATTATTGGGAACAGTTTGTTGGCTATGCAGGGTGACAAGATGTAAGTTAATAAAATATCATTTATTTCTGAGTTAAATCCCATGTGATTTGATACTAAATCACATGTGATTCAATTAGAATCACATGTCTTGTGTATGTTATTTTAAGCTAAGTCTTTTTATATATTTACATGATGCACATGTTTTTCATATAGAGAAAATGTTTTTGAATAACATTCTGGGGGGTTCATTGTGTATGAAATACGTTTGAATATGGAAACGTTAGCTCCTGGTTTGTGGATTGATGTAAATGTTATTGATTGCTGGGGTGCCATCCTTAACCATGAAGAGAGATTTCGAGATGCTGAATCAAAAGCAAGACACTTTTTCCCTACTGGTTGTATTGTAAGTGTTCTACATTTATAAATTTACTATACAAGTTTTTCTTTTTTGATGATACATTTATGTATATTGTTTTATACAGACAAAGTCAATGTTTGATGGAACCTTAGCTTCTGATGATGATAAATGGGAAAGCTTTTCAAATCAAGTTAAGGCTTAGTTTAAAGGCAATGAAGGTGGTTTGGCTCTTGAAGGTGTTAGATACTAGAAAAAGACTCGGTCACCCCGTGTATTTTACCATTTATTATAGCTCGTAGTTTAACGTTTAATATATAATGTTCGGTAATGGGCCGGGTTATAAAGCCTAATGTGTAAGCCCATACCATGGCCTAAGGGCTGATTTTGTACACACCTATATAAGCCTCTTCCATCTTATGGAAGAGGTGGTTAGTCATTTTATACATACATACTTTCTCTCTCTAGAGGAGTGTGCATTTTCTTTGTTTCTCTCTCTAGCATCTGACTAATCCACTAACCATTCGATTGTGTGATGATATCCAATATCCTACACTTTGTATCAGAGCTCATGGGATGATTAGATCATTTGTGTGTGCGTTTTAGTGCTTGGTTTAGATCAAAAGTTAAGTTTTAGGAGGTTTTAGCTCTTGTCTTGAGTATCATTGATTTTCACGTTTCTTGTGTTAAAATTCATGTTTTTGTAGTTGCTATAGCCTTCTAGTACTCATTTGTGCAAAATAATCCAAGTCAAAACGTTCAAAAGGGTGATTTTTAGGTGTTTTAAGGTGTAAAAGTTCGTAGTTCATCGCAGCGGTTTGGTATTCTATTTGTTGTTAGTCGTAGCGGTTTGGTCTACTGTTCTGGCGGTTTGTCAGGGAAGTACACTGTTTTGGCGATTTGTCAGGATCGTACACTGTGCTAGCTGTTTGTCATTTCTGACAGCGGTTTGTCTTATTAGGCAGAGGTTTGTCAGTAGCGGTTTGTCTTTTAGTATAGCGGTTTACTAGTAGAGGTTTGGTAATCATAGCGGTTTGATACCGTAGCGGTTTACAGGTTTTTGAAGACAATTTCTCATAGCGATTTGGGAAACAAACCTCTGCCAATTTCATTTCTTGGTAGCGGTTTGGTATCTTATCTTCATAGCGGTTTACCAACTTTTCCTAGTAGCGGTTTGGTGTTGACAGCGGTTTGATACCATAGCGGTTTGCAGGTTTTTGAAGACTAATTCTCATAGCGATTTGGGAAACAAACCTCTACCCATTTCATTTCTAGGTAGCGGTTTGGCAGTTTGTCTTCATAGCGGTTTACCATTCATAGCGGTTTGAGACACTGTTTTTGGACTATTGGACTACTTTGACACTTGAACTACATTCAAACTCAAACCTTTTCAAACCAAAACAACAAAAACACTTAATTTCTGATACGTATAGTTTTAATACGTATAATAATATAACGATAATGAAATTCCAAAACTACCCTTGAGGACAAAGGAAGTAAGAAAAATCACACGAAAATATTCTACGTAAGAAACCGGTAAGTGATTACCGGGTCGTTTTCCCAAAGACTTATGAAATTGAGACCTTGCTTGTTATTTGGACAATGACTTGATTTGATTCGAAGATGATTTGTTTTCTTAAATCCTAATAGTGAGAAAATAACAACACAATTAACTACGAAAAACGATAATGGAAATAAAGTAAACGCGACAAATAAGCAAGAATACTAAAATTAAACCTTAAATGATTTTTTAAACTTTTCCTAATCCTAAATAACTATTTAAAAATAAAATGCTAAGGAAATTCTAAAATATTAACCCTACGGATGCAAATTTATTTTTCCTAGGTTCTAAATGTTAAAAGAAAATTTTCTAAAAAAGAATTATATTTTTTTGACTTTTTTATAATTTTTTATGAATTAAAAACAATTTTAATGAAATTAAATGTTTAAAAATACTAAACTATTTATAAAAAAACTGGAAAAATCACGAAAAATAGCTTGAACGGTGAGGAATCTAGGAAAAATAAGATGGGGAAAACAGCTTATCGAATAAGCTGTGAAATAAGCTAAATACGCCTAATAAGCTAAAAAGTGTAAAACGTGTATAAGGAATTAATTGTGCAATACAAAACTGAAAAAGACCCCAGGGCACGTTGGTAGGGAGTGTGTGTGTGAGGTTTATAAAAGGGTTGATGCTAGGTTGAGGTCGGGGGTTCGAGTCTTGCTCACCCCCGACTTCCTTAGTTTCCCCTTTTTTTATTTTGCAAAAACCTAAAAAGCAAAGTTGTAAAATAGCTTATAATAAGCTATTTTTGTGAAAACAACTTTTCTAAAAGCTAATCAATAAGCCATTAAATGAGCTTAAGACAGACAGAAAGCACTTGACTACTTTTTTTTTACTTTTTACAAAACTTAATAAGCTAAAAACTAAGATAAGCTAGAAACACAATCAAATAAGCTATTATCAACTAACTTCTAACCTAATAAGCTAGTTTAAACAGGAAATAAGCAAGAGAAAAGGCCACAAGCTGAAATAAGCAAATTAAGCTTTTTATACTAAACTGGAAACCAAACAGACAGTATAGCACCTTTTGAGCTTAAATTTGAGTAACCAAATGGATCCTTGTGATAATAAGCCCTATACCTTCTTAAACCTTGGCTTAAAGACTACTGAAAACATCACTTGAAAAGTATTTTGAAATGCAAATGATCAAAGAAAAAGCTGGTTGAAAAAGCTATCTACTCTATTTTTTTGTTTTTCAAAGTTTAATGAAAAATGACAAAGTACTGGTTTTACACTTAAAAACAGATAAGCTAACAGACTAATTTTTACAAAATAAGCATAAAACAACCCCGCTACACTCATTATTAAGCCTACTATAGGCTCTCTTAGCGACCAAATATCACACGTTCGCTAGGCATCACGCGACCACCTCCGCGCACCCATCTCCGACGACCACAGAGAATCCAAAAATTATTTCAAGACAAGATGTTGCCTGATGCAAAGTCAGTTAGAATAGTTGTTGGCATTTTGAATGAGAGCAGTTGCTATTTATTACAGGTGTACATGACAATGTTGTTGATGAAGATGTGGATGAGCAACCAGTTCAGGACTTAGCACTTAATGTGGATAATATGTTTCAAGCTGATGACTATGATGCTTTTGATTCTGATGTTGATGAGGCTCTCCTACTGCCTGATCATGTTCATGGCAGATTTATCATCCGCAGATCCTGTTTATAATGAAAGCTGGTCCATCTTGTGATTCAGGACATTCTATCGAGGTACCGATAATGATCTCTATTCAGGATGCTGTTTGTGAACATCTTGAAGTACACGAGATGCATGACGTGTACAACAAACTACATTTGTTAACTTACATGCTGGTTATACGTTTGCTAGTAATATGATTCCATCATGATCAGTTATGTAAAGGGGACAAGCAGTGTTAGTTGTACAAATTAATGTATCTTATGTACCAAATGATGCATACATGATGATATTAAATGATATGCATGAACAGCCTGCCCAATATGCCTCTGTAACAACACAGAACAATGTAGTTGATAAATCATTGACTGATGAACTTACGACATATAAGGAACAAGTTGAACTGTATGAAAGACGGGCCAAGTTTGAATTAACAGAAAGGGAACAAAAGATTGATGAACAATTAAGAATAGTTATCACTGGCCGTAATATTAAGGAAGAAAATTTAAAAAGGGAACTTCATTCTTAAAAACTACAACTTACCTCTACCATTAACCATAACAAGTCAATGGATGAGAAGTTACATCTTTGAAAAGGATTTTAAACAGAAAGAAAATAAATACCTTGAAGAATTTTTAGACATGAAAGATTTAAAAGAAAAGGTCAAGGATAAATTATACAAACAAGACCAGTCTCTTCAAACAGTTTCACATGTTGTGTAAACCTAAGCCCTATTATGATGAGCAGAAAAAGATTGCTATTGGATACAAGAACCCCTTATGTCTCACATGTGCAAAGCAAGTTCAGCCTGCTCTATATAATGGTCATGAAATTATCAAAACCAATCATGTCCCAGCCATAGTACACAACTTAGAGGATACCCTAGAGATAGCTGAAATCACTAGGAAAAAAATGAATGACAAAATGAAACAGACCCAGATGTGTGTTGAAAGAAAGTTAAGATTGCACACATGATTACTCGAGAAGAGGAATTATTTAGGACTTTCAACACAGAAACAATTGCCCATACGAGAGATTATTTTGGTCCAATAGGATCTCATCATGATGAAGCAGAAGCTATCTAAGAGCAGTCAAGCTCTCGACAAATCAAAGCGTTGGACGGTGTATCCTCCAAAACACTGCAACCTTGTCCCCAGAGTTATTCCAATAAAAAGTCAAGTGAAAATTAAATTTTTTTGCATTTATATTACTTTTTTTTGGGAATTTGAAAAAACCTGTAAAAGAGAATTACACCCATACGGGGCTTACTGAAGAGAAGGGTTTTGAACAATACCAATGAAGAATGTTATTCACCGAGGTCATTCCATTTTTCAAACACTTAAGAAATTTTGAGGGTATTCAAAAGGCTCTAACTAAATAAATTAAAGAAATGAAAGAAGTTTTTGAAGAATTAGAAGCTAAGGTTGACCAAAATGTTGTTATTAGGAAGCATGATGAGATTGAGCAGAACAAATTTCTCATTGCAAATGATAATTTAATTGTTGATTGCGTTGTCAAATAGATGTTTTATACTGCAACAAATTCTGAGCTTACTGTATCTAGATTCACTGAAATGCATGATGACCACACTGTTGTTCAAGCACGTTGTTTGGAACTTGAAGCAGAGCTTTCTAAATTACATGACAAGGTTCAAAAAGATGATCATAATGAATTAGTAAAACGTTTTTCTAATCTTGAGGTAAATCACTTAAATCTGCAGTTAAAGTATCAAAACTTTAAAGAAAGTTTTGGAAACAACAGATCTCAAACCACTCGAAATGCTCCTGATTTTGATTCTATTTTTGTAATCGAAAAAATGAAAGCTTCTATTCAAGGAAAAGACAACGCCATCCAAAAATTAGAATACAAAATCTCTCAATTAAGGAAACCGTAGTGATGCAAACTTGTTATGTATCTTGATTGCAGGGCCTTAGATTTTTAGATCATACAATTAACCAAAAAAGTCAATGTTCTTCAAGAACGATAGTTTATGAGCCAAGGATTTTAGTGGTATAAGCTGCATTCCCATAAGGATCCTTATTGGTGCTTAAAAATAAGCCCAAAGGTGCCCTTTAGGCTGTGTGAGTAATATGTTAGCCATATTAGCTTATTTGAGTTTTTAGCTTATCCGTTTGCTTTTTCTTGCTTATTTCATTTAGACTAGCTTATTAGGTATAGTAGACCATCTGTTTTTGCGTATCCTTCTTTTTCATCTGCTTATTTTTGCTTTAAGTAGCCACCAGTTTAGCTTATATAGGACTTAGTAAATTAAGCAATCTGTCATTTTCTTTTGCTTATTTCGTGCTTATTTTTAAGTTTTAAATTTTTTTCCTTTATTAAAGTTGGTAGTTTACAGCTTATTTATAAGCTGTATTAAAAGTTTTTTTTAAAAAAAGCAAAAAGGGGAAGGTGGAAGTCCAAGGTGAGCCAAGGCTCGAACCCTGGACCTCAACACCCTCAACCCTTTATAACACACACACTTACCGCTGCGCCCTTGGGACTTTTTCGTTATAGTCCCAAGTGGCTTGGTATTTAAGGACGTTTTGGCCCTTTAAGCTTATAAGCTGTTTTAGCTTATTAACAGCTTATTTTGATAAGCTGTTTGGGGCATCTTATTTTTCTTAGATCCAACTTAGTTCAAAGCATTTTCCCTTAATTTTTTAGATTTTTATAAGTTCGTTTAGTATTTTTAATTAATATTTCTTTCTAAAACAGTTTTTAAATCATAATAAATTATTAAAAAGTCAAAAAAATATAATTCTTTTTTTCAAAATTTTCTTTTATCGTTTAGCACTTAGGAAAATTAAATTTGCTTTCGTAAGGTTAATTTTGCAAAATTTGGTTTTTTAAAGAACGGGTTTTCAATCCCGTTCTCGTTTTTAGGTTGAAATCATTTTTAGCTTTCGTTTTTAGGTTTTCTTTAATCGTTTTTGCATTTTAATTAGAAAATCCAAATCCAAATATCTTAATCCATTCAATTTACGCGATCACAAACGTAACTGATCTTCAATTCGCACCTCGTTGGGAAACGACCCGGGTATATTTTTGAGGGATTTTGTTTTAGATAGAAACGAATCTTTTAAAAGTCTCTCGGAATACTTACTTTAGCCTTATTATTTATATATTTATTATATATTTATATAATTAAAAGGGTTGAATTTAACCTGACGATCATTTTGGCGCCGTTGCCGGGGAGGTGTGTGCGATTTTCGTGTCTACGTTTGAAGATTAGTTTTTGAAGACCCTTCCTCGTGAAGTTATAATTTTCCGTTTGTGAATATTTTCTTATTATTATTAAAAAAATTAAAAAATACCAACAATACTTTTCCTAAAGTATTGAAAGTACCAAAAAAATTAAAAAACCAACAAAACAAATCGTGTTGTTAATCGTTATAATCGGCTCACCTTTGAATTACAAACTATAAGGAGGGTATAAGGCGGGCTTGATCCAAGGAACATCGCCCAAAAAGGAAGAACGCTTTTAAATCGCTTCGGCGTGCTAATTCCTTCCGCTCTCTTGTGCGTAATTTAAAGAGCTACCGTGGACTTTTAACATCCGGTTACCAAAAATATTGTGTTGTTCTTGTTTTTAGTGCATGCGCACTCGTTCTTCTTCTAATCTCGTTGGTAATTCTTCTTCTAATCCAACCACCACAAACCCGAAACGTCGTAACCGTAGACGTTCAAAACAACCTTTCTCTCTTGAAGAATCACCCGATGGCCGATCAACGTACTATGGCGGAATTGCTCCGTGCACCCACCGAGGGTTATGCGGAGGCAATCGTGGTTCCTCCAATTGTTGCTGAGCATTTCGTCGCTCAAGTTTTATCTATTTATATCGATGGACTTCGGTACCTAATTCTTCGACTTGAGAAAGACCAATTCTCCTCATGTTACTTCATTCGGTTTAACAAAATACACTTCCACATCACAAATAAAGATGTGCCTAATCAGCATTTAAGCTTAGGCTTTTTCCCATTCTCTCTTGCAGGGGCAGCCCATCGTTGGCTCGAAAAAGAACCTCCTCGTTCTATTCTCACTTGGGAAGATCTCGTTTCTAAATTCATCAATGAATTCTTTCCTCCCTCGAGAACGATAAATCTTCAAAATGAAATTTCCAACTTTGAACAACGTTTTGGTGAATCGTTTCATGAGGCATGGGACCATTACAAAGATCTCCTTCGTGCATGCCCTCATCATGGTTTCACCGAATTACACCAACTTTATACCTTCTACAATGCCTAAAACCCAACCGACCAAGATTCTTTAAATTCTGCCGCCGGTGGTAATCTTTTGGAAAGAAGTACTCAAGATGTGTTGACGATTATCGAAAACAAATCCAAGGTCCGCAATTCACGAAACAAATTGATTGTTTCTCAAATAAAATCAAGTGATGTTAATTCTTCTTCTTCCTCCGATATAGCCAAACTTACTCATGCAGTAAATCATCAAACGAGTGCTGTGACTACCGCCATGACGGCTATTCTCAAACAATTCCAAGCAAACCCACCTCCAGATTCCGTAAAAGCCGTTGAGGAAGTTTGTGTTACTTGCGGTGGTGCTCATCCATATTATTAGTGTCTCGCCGCCGATGGCAACACTTTTCCGGAATATCGGGATAATATTCAAGGATACGTTTCAGCAGCCGTGGTGAACTACAATTAGGGTAATTCCGGTTATCATCCTCCAGGTGTGGCTAATCAAACTAGACCACCGAGTTTTGCTCAACAAAATGGGCAAAATAATCAAAACCGGTTTGCTCCTAACCTCTTAGGATATAAACCGAGGACATACAATTTCAATTCAAAGTGTAAAATTTTCAAGCTCCATTTCAACAAATCAAAGGTTCCTTTAAGTGAGGAATCTAGAGAAAATTAAGAAACAAATAAGGGCTACATTGAAAGCCATGCAGAACCAAAATGAACAATGTGAAATGAGTTAAGAAATGAAATGCAAAATTCGATTTAAACTTCAATGTCTAACCAAACAAACGAGCTTAAGAACATGATGGCAAGCTTCTTTCAAATGAACACCGCTTGTACGTCGGGAACGGGATCTCGACTCTAGCTACCACTCGTTGCTAACCGAAAGGGTGAGTTGAAGCCATTACCACTTGATGTGGTCTAGTTCTGATGGACCTCCTTTCTATGACTCCTCCTTCGTTAATCCGGTAGAGGATCAAGTGTTGAGGAGACTTACGGACCGAAACATGGTGAGTTTTCCATAAGGTCCCACCTTTTCTGTCCAAAAAGCTAAACTCCTCTGTCACAAAAGAAATTATGTGGTGTACCTATAATAGGATGCTCGTATCATCTCATATGTCCTTATCCGTCAAGAATGAACCAGAAAAACAGAAAGAAAAGATGAAAGTCCAAATCCACAAATTTTGGCAAATGTTTAAACAACTTCATATCAATATCACTCTTGCCTATGCTTTAATTCTTATCCCGAAATACCAAAAAATGCTTAAAAGTCTCCTTTCCAACAAAGAGAAATTTTTAGAATTGGCAAATATACCCCTCAATGAAAATTGCTCAACGGTTATCCTAAAGAAGTTACCCGAAAAACTTGGTGACCCTGGAAAATTTCTCATTCCGTGTGGTTTTAGTGAGCTCAAGTACAAGGCCACTAGCCAATCTAGGTGCTTAGCTTCAATAGATGCATTCACGTTGGAAAAAGTTAGGTTTACCTAGATAATTTCAAACCCCTCAAATGACCCTTGAACTTGCTAATCGTGTAATTTGTACACCGGAAGGAATTGCAAGAGATGTCTTTGTTCCGGTTGGAAAGTTCGCATTTCTCGCTGATTTTGTCATCATTGATTATGAAAGCGATCCTCGTGTCCCCCTCATCTTGGGAAGACCTTTCTTACGGACCGCTCATGCTTTGATCGACGTTCATGGAGAAGAAATGTTTCTCCGTGATGGTAATGAAAGATTAACCATGAATATGAGACGTGACACTTTAAGCTTATTCAAACCCAACCTCATCTAGAATCAATCAACTTGATGATGTCTACAATATTTACACGAAGATTTTCTTGAAGTACTGTTGGCAAATGAAATAGATTTACCATTCTTCCAAGTGGCAATTACAGCTTCTTCTATCACTTCTCATACCGACTTAACTTCACCGGAAGTTAATGATGATCGGAGGGAGACATTATTAAGAACTTGCTAAATCTTGATAAAACCAAAGATCTCCATCCTTATCATGATAATCCATTGAGTGGCATTCCCACTCTGATTTCAAAAACCATGACCAAGTCTTCTTCTTCCCCACACTTACTTTCTTAGAAGAAAGTGATTTAATTTGTGAAGAATTCGAAGCTTATCTCGCAAGTGATTCATTTCCACCTGGAAATAGTAATCCTTCATCTCCTCTCCCTCCTTTTCATAATTCTTTAAGTGGCAGTACCACTTCTTCTTCACCTAGTCTCATGATTTCTGAGACTAGCGACTATTCTCTTGAGGAGCTACATAACTCTCGCCACACACCCCACCCCACCCCTCATACAAAAAAAAAATCGCCGGATGAACTAGCTTTCCTCTTTTTACTCATTTACACCAGAAAATATGATTACCTTCCCTTTGATTACGAACTCGATATGCAGAGAATAGAGTATTTGCTTAAACCATGAATCCTATCAGGAAATGGATTATATTCTCGAGATTACCTTCCATTCTCGTGATAAAATCTATCCTGTTGACACATCTTGTTGATACCATTTTGAGATGTTCACCGATGACACATGCTTTTGATTACTCATCCCTCCAATTATGGGTATTGATTTATGATGATGAACTTTTTGATCTTGAGTCCGTTAATGATAATACATTATGATGAAACATCTTGATCCGAGTAAGGAAAATCACAGAGTCTAACTCTTTTGAAGTGATGAACTTGATCTTCCTGGATCAAGCAATTTCCTTCCTTCCCTCGAGTGTGGATGGTTTTCTATGAGGATTTTTCCTAGGTTGATGCTTTGCCTTTGACTAACAACGATGACAAGGTATTTAATCCGGGCATACTCATTCATGGGAACCTTTTTGAAGTCACTATTCGTGTAACACCGAATAAGAATGTAAAGAATACCACTAATACTTCTTTAATTCTTGAGGATTTTAATCCTCCTCTTTATGAACTTCCTTTCCACAAAGAAGTTCCCGGGTCTGAAATTTTACTCTCGTTTTCATTCGAAAATGAGGAAAAAGTTTTCAACCCCGGGATTCTCACTTCTAAAGGAGTTCATACTTCTCTTCTCCCGAAATTATCTCATCGGGGCTCTAAAGCTTTCAAAGTCATTAAACTTTTTAAAAGCCCGATGGAGATTTTTCCTTGCTCTTATGGAGAGGACATCCATATCTTGGATGTTCCGTGTCTCTATTTCTATCCCCCTTAACAAGCTCAAGTATGGGGGGATTGGGTCAAGCTAAGTGACCTTAAACAAGCGCTTCGTGGGTGGCAACCCATGCCTATCCTAATATGATTATAGTAGTGGTAGTAATGAATAAGTGTTTTGTGCTGTGAGGAGGCTCGCCTCTTCTATTTTCTGTGGTTTGTAGTTTTGTATGTCTAGGATTGCCCGGATTTTTGAAGCCTCTCGTGCTCGCGGTTTTGTCCTTCGTTCACAAGAGCTTCACATCCTCAACTTCATTTTGGGAATCCAATATCCAAATCTTATCAACTAACGTTTTAATCTTTATGCATAATGTAATAAATGGCTTAGGATTTGCGTAGAGACCCTTCTTAAAACATTGAGGACAATGTTTAGTTCTAGTATGGGGGGATATATCGATTTGATTGTGCCTGCAGTCGTTGTTTTCACGTAATCCTGTTTTTACCACCAAAATACCAAAAAAATTAAAAAATTTCAAAAATAAAATAAATGTTTTGTCACAATTTTGACTCTCCTAATGGGTAGAATGAGAATAATTTTTGACTCGATCGGGCGTGTTAAGATCCTAGCTCTGTTCCTTAACATTTTAGACTATGCATTGCGGATTCTTACGAAGAACATAAAATGTAGGTTAGTATGAGTTAGATGCTAAACAAGGATAGTTGGAATCTTAAGAGACACTAGTGTAGTTTGTGGGCTTTTTCTCCATAAGCTCTAACGAGGGGGGGGGGGAGGGGGGACTTATAATAAGTGATATTTGAAAAATTTTTCTTAATTCAACAATTTTTGAAGTATAGTCGATATCAATAATTTTAGTTCAAATTTATACTTAGATTTTCTAAAACGAAATTTTCTCTATATCATGGTAATGTAAAAAAAATGTGGTAATAACAATAAAAAATTGTGGGCTGATAAAAGTTTACTGCATCTTGCCGACTCACAACCGATGTTGCAGTCTTCTAAATAAGGCACATAGTAATTATCCGAGACTGATAAAAGTTTGCTGCATCTTGCCGGTTCACAACCGATGTTGCAGCCTTCTAAACGGTCAAAGATTTCCTTATTTAAAGGATGAATAATTATGTTAAGTGTGGTAAATGTGATTTAATAAATATTGGGAAAATCTCTTTCTCTTAAATTTAAATATGCTTTTGAACTAAGACTATTTCATTTTAAGTTTTTCTAAATAAGCTATGTATATACGGGAAATCTAAGAGTTTTTGAAACCAAAGGTCCGTGAGTCCCGATACTAGTCTCTGTGGGGTGTCAAAAGCCTGGTCACTTAGCCGCAAGGTTGGGATGTGCTGAGACAAAAGTTGCTACATGGGATGATCTCGCCTTCAAACTCATTAATCTCGGGTGGAACGTGAAGCATAGAATTTTGCAAAACGTTGATCCATAGTTGAAATTCTAAATGGCACATTCACCTAATATATATAATTATTGTCGGGGGTGAAAAGTTCACAAGTTACAAATATAAGTAGTGTTAGCATCTTAACTTCTATTTGACGGTGATTTCTTTTTAAGCTTGGTTTGGAATAAGTGAAAAGTTGGGGACGATGAATTTATCTTTTTGAGCATTTTAGGATTAAAGTGCGTCTTGTTCTATGATCTCTAAAAATAACAAAAGTCAAACAAGTTAGTTAGTTGAGAAAAGGAAAAAGGAAAAATACAAAAATATTAGTGGTAGTTAGTGTAAATATAAAAAATGGTCAAAACGGGGCTTTTCAAAGCTTTGTTTCTTTGTTTACACCCTTGGCGAATACACTTAGCTACTTTTCGAGGTTATTAGTCAAGGGGGATTGAGAGTCTTAGTTTTCTTAAGTGTTTACTTATAGCATTGCGTGAGGAAACGGCAATAGTTTAGTAAAGGGGATTTTGGTATGTGCTTAATTACACATACCATTTTCCATTAAAACCGATTAAACGTAAAATACGATAACCAAAATGACATTGTATTTGTATGTTTTCATCTATATTGTGCAGGAAATGGATATCCGACAAAAGGACGAAAAATCAAGCAAAAACGGACAAAACCAAGCACGGAATGGAAAAGCAGGAAAAAGACAACGTCAAAGTCATAGTCAAAAGTCAAACAAAGTCACAAGTCAAAGTCAACCACCAAAAAGTAACAATACCTACGTCAAAGCCAGTACAAAGTATTTCTTATTGAGCCAAAATTACATCTAATGGCCGGGGCAACCCATTACGGGTTATTGTCACAAGACTTAGTTCAAAGTAATGCCATAAGGGCCCAATCCTTTTTTATTATGCTCGGCCCAAACCCAAAAATCCTTTTAATAAGGAAACAGCCCAAAGTGGCCCAAAACCAAAGAATAAGCCCAATCACTCTTTTAACCCTGTTAGCCCAAAAGCCTTAAACAATTAACCACCATTAGTCTTACAAAGGATTGTACGTGTAAAACCTTAACACACCCTCAAGGGCTAATGTTGCCAAGTCCCAAAAACTTAAATCACCACAAGGACTTTCATTGCAACATGACAATACAAACTAAGGGGCTAAATTTGTCAAATCTCAAAACTTCACACTGACAAATACTAACACACAGTAACTCAAAGATTTCTCGCCAAACTATTGTCACTATTCATTGTCTCTTTTATTGCCTTGTCTACTGTTCCAACCAGCCAAAACCATCCCTTTCACCTCACCCCACCTCACTACACTCCAATTACCACTTTGGCAATCCTAAACAACACCATTGGACAAGATAATCAAGGATCGTGATGATTTGACTTGGGGACAAATCTATTATATTGATGGCTAGACTAACCTTTGGGTTTCTTACTAACTAACAAAACACAAGTCCTCAACTCTCTCAGTAAACAAGCACAAGTGAAGCTCAAGCCATGAAGAACTTTTAGTATAAATATAGGTCCTTTGTAGCTTATATTTTTTGTCGAATTTTGTTTTTCTAAGTATTGTAATAACAAATTTGTACCAATTTTAATATTGCAACTTAATTTACTGTCATTTTTATTTACTTGTCATTTAATTTTCAAGCATTATCAAGTTAATGAAATTTTAAAGTTTTCCTTTAGTTATTGTCATTTAATTAACTTGTCTCTGAAAATACTGTTTTGCTTAAGAGAACTTTTGTATAAGCTTCGATGTCATTGAATGTTTTCAATTCTGTCATTCTCTCTAAAAAATCATAAAAAAGCTCAACCCTAAACGTACCTCATCAAATTGGATGATAAGCTAGCCTTGGAAGAGCTTATAGACCACACTAGCTTGTCTTTGACAAGCTAGAGCTTGTATAGTACTTTTATTCACCCTGTTTTGAGCAAGGGTTTTGTAAGTTTTCATTTTTTTTCAATTTTACTTATTTACTGTTCATTTGCTTATTTGTGCTTATTTCCTGCTTATTCTTGCTTATTTATGTTTGTTTTATGCTTATTGTCTTTGTTTATTGCCTAAATGCCCTTTGTTTGAGTTTTTGCTTAAAACTGTCCATTTTTACCTTAATACTGCTAGTTGCCTATTTGCTTATTTGACTGCTTATTTTTGAGTTGTTATTGCTTAAAGTTGTTTAATATTGTTTGTTTGCCATTTGTCTTCAAGACTTTTTGCTTAAATCAGCTTATATCAGTTTAAATTGGTTTTTAAATTACTTAAAGGGGTGTTTGGGTCAAGGGGTTAAAGTGGGGCAAAACAGGTTTTAAACCATTTGGGTCACCTTGCAGACTTTTACAAGCCTTATTTAAGTTGTTTTAATCAGTTTCTCAAAGTTTTTAAGTCTTAATGTTTGTTTTAAGGTTTTTCTAAAAAGTTGTTCAAAACTGTGGTTCAAGAACAAGTTTCAAGTGCCTATTTGATTAAGAACTTTTTAGCAGCTTTTGAGTCTTGATTTTATGTTGTTATTGATGTCCTAATGTAGTAGGTTAGTTTCCTTTTAGTATACTTTTGCTTTAGTCTAAAACTGTCAAAACTGTCAAGTCATTTTTTAGTTTAAAAAAATCTTTTTTTCAAATTTAAATTTAGTTTTGTATAAACTGTTTTTAGCTTATCAATTTTTTGAGCATAAGCTCATTAGTGGACAATTTTATCTTTTTTTAACGTGTGTTAATTTTAGTCTTATTTTTCTTGTGTCTTAAAAATTAATTCTGCAATAGCTCATTTGTTTTTTAGAAAACCAAAAAAGTAAACAAATGTGTAAACAGCCTCTTCTTATTGTGTTTTTAGAGCTAATTTGATTTCATACTCTATTTTGAATTGGCAAATTTGAAAGCCACCAGGATAAACTTTAAGCTCATATAGCTCATTAAGCCATATGGTTCCATCTTAGGGCTTAAAAATAAGCCCAAAAGTTGTCCCTTAGGCTGGTTGTATGCAGTGATTAGCCCATTTGCTTATTTGCCTATTTTAGCTTATTTGTATTGTTTTTTTCTTGGCTATTTTTGTTCAAAATTGACTTATTTAGGTTTAGTTTTACTTATCTGTTTCAGCTTAATTTCTTTTTCCAATAGTTAGTTGCCACTTAATTGGTTAAACTAGTTTTAACATAATTAAGGCCTTAGTTAATAATTACAACATTTCTGGGCACTTTTATTTTGCTTATTTCAGTTTATTTTAAGTTTTGTAATTAAACTCACTTTTTAAAAGTTGTTTATTTTCACTTAGTTTTTACAAAATTTGCAAAAGAAATTAAAAAAAAGTTTTTGTAAAAAGGAAGGCCCAAGGTTCGACCTTGTGACCTCCCTTATAGCACACACACGTCCCACACTCTCACACACTTAACCCATGGCACCAGTAGGGCTATCTGTTAGCCCTACTCAGTGTTTATCTTTTATACACTTTTGGCCCTTTTAAGCTAACAGCCTTTAAGTGCTTATTTCTGGCTTATTTCAAAAAGTACATTCACCCATTTTATTTTTCCTAGATTCAGCTCCTTTCAAACTACTTTTTTGCGTTTTTTTTCATATTTTTCGCCGTTTCTTTTAAGTATTTTTTATCAATTTTTCTTTTTAAAACTGTTTTTAATTCATAAAAAATTATTAAAAAAATATATAATTCTTTTTTTTTTAAATTTCTTTATCATTTAGCACCTAGGAAAATTAAATTTGTTTTTTGTAGGGTTAAAATTTTACAATTTGTTTTTTTAAAGAACGGGTTTCGATCCCGTTCTCGTTTTTAGGTTTAAAATCATTGTTAGCTTTCGTTTTTTAGGTTTCCCTTATTCGTTTTTGCATTTTAATTTTAGAAATTAGAAAACCATTCCAAAAATCCCTTTAACCATTCAATCACGCGATCATAAACGTAATCTGATCTTCAATTCACACCTCGTTGGGAAACGACCCAGGAGGTTTTGGATTTTGCTTTGGTTAAAAGCAATTTTCTAGAAGCCTTACGGAATACTTATCTCTCTTATTATTGATCTTATCCTTATTAAGTATTTATATTATATATTTATTATATTTATATATACTAAAAGGGACGAGTCAGTATCGTTCGGTAAAACGTTTAGTTTACCTTGGTTATTTGATCACGCTTGTATAATTACCAATGTTGCAAAAATCGCGAGTCGCTAGCCGGCCGGTCGACCACCCTGTAGCCTGTAATCGGTCTAGGCGCTATTAATCGGTGATTAATCGGTTTTGCTGATTTTATATATAAATTTCAAAGTTACTTGTATGAGATGGATACAACCCTTTAAATACACTAAAATTAAATGAGTTCAAAGTTACATTGTTCAAAACATAGACATAGATAATAAAAGTTAACAGTTAACAATTCAAAGTCACATTATAAAAAAAGATGTTTGACTTTCGTTGACCGATTTGACCGATTTTATCTGATTTGACCGATTTTTGACCGATTTGACCCTTTTTTTACCGATTTTTTAGCAGACCGATTTTTCACCCGATTTGCCTTATATTCCAAGGTGTATGGCCGAGTACCGCCTAGGCCGATTTTTGCAACATTGATAATTACAAAGGTTATATTGCGTAATAACATAGAGGTATTACGCACATGTTAATGAAGATTTTATGTTTGGTTTTTTTTTGAAATCTTTTTCTTAATTTATCGTGAAAGTTTAATTATGTAATCACATTGATGTACTGGTTTTACGTGTTTGAATATCGCGACACTATTCATTCATTGGGTTCATAGTTACGCCTAACAAGTGAGCTAGATACTAGGATAGCTCTCCATATCGTGTTTTATATTACTGGACCAATAGGATCACAAATAATGTTCTATCTTTATCTTTAAATTAAGAGCTTAGTTAGACCAGCAGGTGACCCGTAATGTTTCAACAATATTGATAACGCTCCAAATATACATAAAATATCCCTTAGAAATGCAAGAAATATATGTAGTAACGCAATAAATATTGAAAGAATTGGTCGTTTGTTATGTAAATATTGTTACAGGACTAAAAGTGGAAGAAAAGGACTTAACGTGTAAGAGATTTGGTTAAATACTACTAACATTCGTCAAAAGAAGGATCTAGAATATGGACCATTGAAGTCAAAAGGAAAAGTGCACCGGTTTTATAACCAAGTGCGGCGCACTTGTCAGCGAGTTTAATGCACATCATTAATTAAAGATGTGCAACGCACTTTTATGTAAGTGCGGCACACTTTCTGTGTCAGTTACAAAGAAATCATAAATGGTGCAACTCTTGACTTGCCCAATCATTGCTATAAATAGAGGCACGATTTGGAGAGAAAAAAACAATTTACAACAAGAATCATCAGTTCATATCACACACTAAATCCCTCTCCAAGAGTTGGAGCAAGTTCTAAGAAGATTTGGAGGCTAAAACCTTCATCTTCATCTTTTCTGGGTAGAAGAACAAGCAAGTTCCGTTATTTCAGAAGTTGGAGGTGCTTGGATCTTTTGTACCTTTGTTCTTAGAAGGAATTGTTAGCTTGGATCTTTTGTTCTTGAAATTTGGTAAAGAAACATGTTTCCATCTTTTTATAATATGAATTTTGGATCTATATTACTTGTTCGATGTGTTGCTATTATGATTATTGAGTAGTTTAACATGTTTGGTTAAGAACTATATGGATATAATGGATCAAACTTGACTATTTGAATGAATTTTTTGTATGTTAATATGAGCTTGATGTTTTTGATCTTGAGATTCTTTAATCTTCGTTTGATCTCTATTCTATTCCGGATATAGGTCGAAAGACTCCGGACTAAATGGTTGATTTCCAAGTTGTTTGTCTATGACAACTACACCTTAGCCTTGTAAGGATTGGCTAAGGAAACGAACATTAACCCAAGTACAAAAAGGTTTAACGCTAAACCACATGTCTAACAAACTTGGTTTAGAAAGCTCATATTACTTATCATCAAACACGGATCAAACTTAAGGATTGCATGATTAAGATAAAGGGACGAAAAGGGTTTTTCATTATGAATAATAGACAATCTTTTTAAGCAACTAAACATTCTTAAATCGATTATACCTACATCCGTGAATCATTCATCCACTTAAGTTTATCTATTATATTTTTTGTTCCATTAACCAAACATCTTTTAATTGAATTAGTCCATTATCTTTAGAGCCGTGACAATCTATAAGATAATCCTTTTTTGTAATATTATCGACTTTGTCTTAGAATTGCCAATCTCCTGTAGAACGACCTGACTTACCTACAATACTATATTACAAACGAGGGTTATACTTTACCCGTGTGTTTCCATATCCGGTATTTTAAGTATTATAAATTTAAAGCTTTTGAAACACATCAAAGTTTTTGGTGCCGCTGCCGGGGATTGAAAACATTTTTCGATAAAGTCATTTTTAATATTACAACCTAAATTTTCAAAAATCGCCGTACCGTTTTCTGGCAAACGAAAACCATTTTATTGTTACTGCTTCAAAAAGTGCGCCACACTTTTTGTTGTTAATTAGGAAAAGAAGTTGAAATTAATAAGTGACTTGACCTAAGAACCCTCATTATCTATAATTGAACTTTTTAAATGAAGAATATATTTCCAGTATGGATAATTGTCAAATTTCTATATAGCTTGTTTTTAAAAATGAAAAAAGAAAAAAATATTTTCTTATTAGCTTATTTGATTATTTGGTCTAACTTAAATTGCTTATGCCCCTTATTTGTTAAATGTCTCTTTGAGAAATTCATGACATCTAGATTAAGCCTTATTGATAAACCTGAGCAAATAAAGAATTCAACAAAAATCAGAAAAATTTCCAGAAGTGCGCCGCACTTATATCAAAGTGCGCCGGTATTTCTGGAAAATAAAGAAAGATTATTGATTTTTCAGAAAGTGCGCCGCACTTTTCCAAAAAATCGCCGCACTTTCCTATCTGAACCAAAACAATACGCTAAAAATTTATATTTTGCAAAAGAATTATTTGAAATGAAGGTTGCTATGTGCTTATTAATGTTATGCAAGTGTAGGAAGTTGCTTAAATATGTTTTGACTAACCCACTAATGTTTATTTTGATATTATGTTGTTTTAAAAGTAATATGGACTCGAGTATGGGAAAGATGTGCCTAGGAAAGGACGTAATTGAGATCTCTAGTGACCAAAACAAAGGTTCAGGAGATTGGGACTTACTTGAATACAAAGATACGACAGGAAGTGAAGGAAAGAAGGAACCTGAACCTTTGGTTTTCACAAAATGTACACTGAAGAGGATAGTGGTCGGTATATCACACAAAGTTTTGTGAATGGCTTATTTGCAATCGATGGAAGATTAATTTGGAAAAGAATGATTACTTAATCTCAAACGACTACGCAGTCAAACTTTGTCTTGAGTATAAGGTTAGAAAGGGAAAAAAATTAATTAAAAAGGAGTTTATGGGGCTACTATGTGGAGAAATCTATTTTGTTCAATTCATCATAAATCCTGAAGAGGGCGAATTTGAGCCATGATTAATTTTCAGAAGATCATTCTTGCGTTCTGCGAATGCAGTGGTAAACTTCGAGGAAGAGACTATTACAATACAGCCCGATTTTGACCCTTTTCTTTTAAGTAGTGATGAAGAAAAGAATACAAACCTTGATGACTTAGAAACGTTGCTTGATTTTGATTTTGATGAAGGCACACAAACGGTGGACAGATCTCCCACCACTCGTATGCAAAATGGGCAAGGGAAGTAGGAACAAAAAGAAAGTTATGGAAAACATCATGTACTTTAATAATGGTACTAGACCATCTTCATCATTTGGAATCCTTAACCAATGGGAGCAGGAATAGCAGGGCACTTGCCTACATATCGGTATGGTATGGAAATTCTAGCAAAGAAGTTAGGCCGGTAATAGAGAAATTAGCCCATATGAATAATATAGAAAGTTGTTGGATGAAATCTGGGGCCGACAAGGTCGATTAGAATGGAATGTTAAACCGGAAGAAAGAAAGGAGTAAATGGTAAAAGTAAAAGGGCAGATGCTTAAGGAAAAGAAAGATCCATGAGCATTTTTATTTCCAATTAGGTTGGAAGGCCAAATCGATGAAAACGCTCTAGCTGATACTGGATCTGACACTAACACCATGCCATACAGAATCTACGAATAGCTGGGTAGAGATGATATTATGAAAGAAAATAGGAATATAACTATGATTAACTATACAGAAGCTGAAGTAACTTGCCAATGGTAAATGTACTATGTCAAGTTGGTTCCCACTCTGGTCTGCTAAGTTCTGATTTGGTAATTACTTGTGGACCCGAGATCGCACCCCATCGTGGTTGGTCGTGGATTCCTTGATACAATTGGAGGCAACATTGACATTCCAAACATGACATTTACTACCTTTGATGGACTAACTCGTCAAACCTTTAGAGCAGCTAGATCAGAAAAAATCAAAAATTAAGCGACTCAGATGACGAGGAAGACTATGTGATTAAGAGGAATGAAATGGGAACACCAATTCACAACTCCAGACCTATCGGATACTAAAACAACACCAACCCTGCTGAAAACATGACTCTGTCAACTCTTGAATCAGTAATAAACCCATTTAGAAAAATCAACGTGTGGAAGAAGGCTGTGAGTTTTCTAGGATCACTCCCTGCTAAACTTAGAGATGTTGAATGGAAGCTGATTACAAAATGTGCGGTATTCAAACCCTGAAGCTAGAAACTGGGCAGTGGAAAACCAGATTGTTTGACAATGACCTAGGGAAAAAATCATCTACATGCAAGCTTTTGTGACAAAACCTACGAAAATGAAGTTATTTAAGTATCACAAATTGAGTGACATAATGTCACCAAACTGGTTCGTCGAGTGAAGCTTTGGATGAAAGAATAAGGGAGGAAGAATTTGTGCGCTCCCAAAATAATGTTTATCGTATTTTGCTTTATGTCGTATGCATATTTAAAATAAAATCAATTGCATTAAATCTATTATGGATTATACTTTGATGTATGAGGACTACCTTTATATTAATGAATGATTATTTTGGTGGATTAATTTATTATAATTAATTTTAATATATATATTTGTACTTTATATTATTTATATATATATATATATATATATATATATATATATATATATATATATATATATACATAAAAAGCAAAGTTCGCCGCACTTATTATAAGTGCGCCGCACTTTTTAGTTGTTTCAGGAACAAAAAACTTACAAAAGAAGTTTCTAACTCATTACATAAAAAAACACACTAAAACTTAGTACACAGCGGGTTTCCATCTCATCAAATCAAGTTAAGATTCAAAAAATTGATCCATCAAATTCTTAATCATACAAGGGTATGTTTATTTCGTTCATTACTATTTCTTATCATTAATCTATTATCATAATGTGTTTTAGGGTTTATATAAATTAAGTTTGAAGAAATTATGAAATCATGCAATTAAAGTTTGAATAAAGACTAGGATTATGCCTCATTGTTAAGATTTAAGAACCCTTGAACAAATCCAGGTTTAACTATTTGGAATTAGTGTTTGGATTTTAAGTTAAAATTATTAAAAACTCGTTTTGTTTAAAACAGAGCAGGAAGTGCGCCAGTTTTGGTTAGAAAATCTCTGAACTTGCTTAATTATTAGAAAAGCGTCGCAACTTTTTTTAAGTGCGCGCCACATTTTATCACAGGAAGTCACACTATGTCTGCCAATTTATTTCATAACATAACCAATCTAACTAATATATTGTCTTCCGTAATTATATATCATATCTTTGGTTGATTTGTGATGTGTAGACTTCAGGAGCATATGATCATGAAGCCAGGTCATCCCATGCCAAACGCTCTAGAAATGTTGAAACCGTTGAAGAAGCATTACTCCCAGATGTTCACCACGAATTCTTAGAGTAGAGAGGTTGTAGTAGAGAAGCAAAATCTCGTTATAACTCTAGGTTGGCAACTTTGCTCCCAAAACTCATTTATTCACCGCAAATCGTGGATTGGCAGTTGTTAGACACATATTGGTTGTGGAGGACGAGATTGTTCAATGTTAAAGCTTGTTTGTATGAAAGGCGCAATCTGATGAGGAGATATCTTTTTTGAAGCCTTGGGTGTGGCTGTTAATTCCGTGAAAACTTTTTACCCTGGAACTTTGCCATGAGTTATAGGCTAACTTATATGTTTGATGTTGTATGTGTGGGTGATTGAGTTTCTAGTCAACAGTTAGATAGTATGTTTTAGTCTAGGAGGACGTGTCATAGTCTTTTCCTTGTTGAGTTGCTAGAATTTGGATTATTTCTTGTTGTGGAGTCAATACATAGTCTGTGTACTCTAGTTTACGGCATTGATTTAGACATGGACTACCTATGAGTGTGTTAGACGTGTGGATAGATTGAGGACTGTTTAGTACGTGGGATGTTTGCCTGTGGTGTTGACCGCTGTGTGGTCCCGAGTTTTCAATAGGAGCTTCGGTTGCAGGTATTTTTTTGTAAGGTGGGGGTTGATGGGTGATGTATTGCTGGTGGCACATGCGTGTGGTGCGGGTATGTCAGGCTGTGCTCGGGGAGTGGGTAATGGGCGGCGGGGTGCTATGTGATGGTGGGGGTTGGGGAAAAGAACAACAAAGAACAAAAGAGAACAAACAGGACAGGCCAGAACAAAACGAAAACAATGAAACAACTAACCAAAACAAAACAACAAAACCAACCAACAAAAAACGACAACAACAAACAACACAACCTCGAACAAAAACCGGACCAAACATGACAAAAAAACCAAAAAAACATGCACCCCCAAAACCACCCCCAACGACACAACAGAAAAGCACCTAACAGCACACCCACTTGTGTGTGTGTGCGCTGCGAATCCCCGAATAATATAAATCTGAAATATAATCAAAGTAAACCAAACCCTAATCACACGGAAACAAAAGAAAAAAAAAAAAATAGCACAACACAACCACAACACGACACAAAACCGAAAAACAACAAACAAAAACCAAACACCGGCACACCTTCACAGAGAAAAAAAAACAAAAGACACCCCAACGAAGAAGGTTAAAAAAGAAACAACGAACTAAACGGGGACACAACAAAACAAATAATAGGAAAAAAAACAAAACCAAAAGGACCCAAAAAAAACAAAACAAAGACCACCTAGCAGCCAAAGACAAACCACAACAAACAAACACCACGAAAAAAGAAAAAAGAACAAAATAACAAAACTCACACTAAAAAAAGGGAACCAAAACAAAAAACAAAAAACAAAACAAAAAATCACGAAGCAATAACTCCAAGCAGGAACACCGAGGAAATCCCCAAGGAAGAAACCAACACAACAGTACTATAAACAAAAAACCAAGCCAACAGCTGAAAGCATAACAAAACGAAACACAAAACAAAAAAAAATACAGCGAAAGATAACAGAAACGACCAAACACACAAACAAGACAAACAACAAGCAAGCAACAAAAATCACTATAAAAAAACAAAAATCAACGGAAAGAAATAGCCTAAACCAGGAGAAAAAAACGAAATGATCTACGCACACCACAACCACCAACAGCCACACCCATACAAAAAAAACACAATAGAGACCAAAAGTAAGAATACACCAGACAACCAAAAAGAAACAAAAGGCAGAACAAAAACTACAAGACAACCCCCCAAAACCACCACAACGACAACAAAACCACGCCAACCCACCAAAGCCCCCCCAACCCCCCCCAACACAACAGAAAAAGATAAAACCACAGCCTCAATCAAACACCACAACCCACACGACTTGGCTCTTCGTGTCACAATAACCCGTACACCATCCCATACAATCCACCCAACCCCTACTACTCCACCCACACTGCCCTGCACACCCCACCCCCCCACCCCACCCCCACCCCTACCACTCACCTTTTCCCCTTCCTCTCCCCATTTCCCCCCCCCCCACCCCCCCCCACCTTCCCGCCCTTCCCCCACCCCCCCTTCCCCCCCCCCCTCACCCCCTTCCCCCCCCACCCCCCCCCTCCCACCCCACCTTCAATCCCCCAGTCCCCCCACTACCCTCCCCACACCCGCTCCCCCCCAAACTCCCCTCTCCTCTCCCCACCCCTAACACGCACACCCGCTCCCCCACCCCCCTCCCTCCCCCCCCACCACCACCCCTCCACCCCATACACCACCTCCCCATTCCCCCCCCAACTTCCCCACCTCCCACCCGCCCCCCCCCCCCCCTCCGGAACATTATAAACTCCTGACTATGGTGGCATCAAAGACGACCCTTTGTTACCTATCCCAGTGATATGACTGTCTGTACTCCATCCTCTCGATTGCCTCCTGCTTAATCTCCATGCTACCCATACGCTCATATATTTCCTGCATCGAAGCTCTTTGAAATCTCGGGACTCTCTGGGCGGCAACTCTCTGGATATCATCAACCTGGAAGATCAGGAATCAATCTATCATCAAGGTCGATCAAATCTCTTTGGGTAGTCCTGTCTAAATTCTATGCAGTAAACTAGAGTACTATGACTCATTGTATTGTCTCCTTCAACATGATTTAATCCTTATTTCCTAGCAAACGTACAACAAGGTTTGACTATGAGCACGTCCTGGCTAGTCTAAAACTGATTATCTTCTTTGACTGTAACTCATCACCCACACATACTTCATCAAACTTATAAGTAGCATAGAACTCATGGCAAAGTTCTGGGTAAATAGGTTCACGGATGTTAAAAGCCCTCACCCAAGCTACAAAAAAGAATATCTCTCTTCTAAGATTGAGGCTTTATTCAAACACTAATCTTTTAACATTTGATCAATCTCGTCTCCACAACCAATTATGTGTAACAACTGCCAATCCACGATTTGCGGCGAATAAATGAGTTTTGGGAGCAAAGTTGCCAACCTAGAGTTATAACGAGATTTTGCTTCTCTACTACAACCTCTCTACTCTAAGAATTCGTGGTGAACATCTGGGAGTAATGCTTCTTCAACGGTTTCAACATTTCTAGAGCGTTTGGCATGGGATGACCTGGCTTCATGATCATATGCTCCTGAAGTCTACACATCACAAATCAACCAAAGATATGATATATAATTAAGTTAGACAAGATTTAGTTTTGTTGGTTATGTTATGATTAAATTGCAGACATATTGTGACTTTCTGTGATAAAATGTGTGGCGCACTTATATAAAAGTGCGACGCTTTTCTAATAATTAAGCAAGTTCAGAGATTTTCTAACCAAAACTGGCGCACTTCCTGCTCTGTTTTAAACAAAACGAGTTTTTAATAAATTTTAACTTTAAAATCCACAAACTCTTATTCCAAATAGTTAAACTGGTTTTGCTTAAAGGGTTCTTTAAATTTTACAATGGAGGCATAATCCTAGTCTTTATTCAAACTTTAATTGCATGATTTCATAATTTCTTCAAACTTAATTTATATAAACCCTAAAACACATAATGATAATAGATTAATGATAAGAAATAGTAATGAACGAAATAAACATACCCTTGGTATGATTAAGAATTTGATGGATCAATTTTTTTGATTTCTTACTTTGATTTTGGTTGGAAACCCGGCGGTGTTCTAAGTTTTAGTGTGTTTTTTAATATAATGAGTTAGAAACTTCTTTTGTAAGCTTTTTGTGCTTTGAAAACAAACTAAAAAGTGCTGCTCACCTTCATAATAGTGCGGCGAACTTTGCTTGTTATGTATGTATATATATATATATGATATATTTATATATACTATTTATTATATATATATATATATATATTATATATATATATTTATTTTAATATATTAAAATTAATTATAATAATTAATCCACACCAAAATAATACATTCAATTAATATAAAGGATAGTACCTCTTACATCAAAGTATATTCCATAATAGAGTTAATGCAATGATTTTATTTTAATATATGCATACGACATAAAGCAAAATACAATAAACATTATTTTGGGAGCGCACTAATTTTCTCGCTTCTTATTCTTTCATTCCAAAGCTATTCACTGTCGAACAGTTTTGGTGACATTTTGTACACTCAATTTGTGATACTTAGATATATCTCATTTTTCGTGGTTGTGTCACAAAAGCTGTGATGTAGATATTTCCATAAGGGGTCAGTCAAACAATCTTGGTATTCCACTGCCCAGTGCTAGCTCAGGGTTTGATACCAATATTGTAATCAGCTTCCAATTTCAACAATATCTTAGTTTAGCAGGGAGTGATCCTAGATAAACTCACAGTACCTTCTTCAACACGTTGATTGTTCTAATGGGTTTATTCTCACGCGCGCGCCAATGAGCTTGTAGAGTCATGTTTTCGCAGGATTGGTGTTGTTTTTAGTTTTCGATAGGTTGGAGTTGTGATGAGTGTTCCCATTTAATTCCTCTTATCACATAGTCTTCCTCGTAATTTGAGTCGCTTTTAGCCTCATTCTGATTTTTTTCTGACTTAGCTGCTTAAAGGTTTGACGAGGAGTTAGTCCATCAATGTAGTAAATGTAGTGTTTGGAATGTCAATGTTGAGCTCAATTGTTTCAAGGAAGCCTAAGACCAACCACGATGGGTGCGTCTCGGTCCACAAGTATTTCCAAAATCAAGAACTTAGCAGACAGAGTGGTGAATCCAACTTGACATAGTACATTTACCAATTGGCAAGTTACTTCACCTTCTGTATAGTTAATCATAGTTATATTCCTATTTTCTTTCATAATATTCATCTCTACCCAGCTGTTCGTAGATTCTGTATGGCATGGTGTTAGTGTCAGATCCAGTATCAGCTAGAGCATTTTCATCGATTTGGCCTTCCAACCTAATTGGAAATAAAAATGCTCCTGGATCTTTCTTTTCCTTAAGCATCTGCCCTTTTACTTTTACCATTACTCTTTCTTCTTCTGGTTTAACCATTCCATCTAATCTGACCTTGTCGGCCCAGATTTCATCTAACAACTTCTTATATTTATCACTATGGGCCAATGTCTCTATTACCGGCCTAACTTCTTCTAGAATTTCATACCTCATACCGATATTGTGGGCAAGTGCCCTCTTTTCAGCTTCCCCTTGGGTTAAGGGTGTTCCAAATGATGAAGATGGTCCAGTACCATTATTAAAGTACATGATGTTTTCCATAACTTTCTTTTTGTTCCTACTTCCCTTGCCCATTTTGCATACGAGTGGTGGGAGATCTGTCTCAGTTTGTGGTGCCTCATCAAAATCAAAATCAAGCAACGTTTCTAAGTCATCAAGGTTTGTATTCTTTTCTTCTCATATTAAAAAAAAAAAAAAAAACACAAAACAACAACATGAAAAGTGTCATATTGGGATGTATTGTAATAGTCCATTACCTGATGTTTACCATGCATTCGCAAAACGCAAGAGAATGATCACTTCCGAAAATTAATCATGGTCTCAAATTCCGTCCTCTTAGGCTTTATGATGAATTTGATAAAAATTGAGTTTTTCTCTACGTAGGAGTAGCCCATAACACTCACTTTTTAATTTAATTTTTTTCCTTCTTTCTAACCTTATAATCAGACAAAGTTTGACTGCGTAGTCGTTTGAGATTAAGTTATCATTCTTTTCCAAATTAATCTCTCCATCTGATGCATATAAGCCATTCACAAAACATTGTGCGATATACCGATCACTATCCTCTTCAGTGTACATTTTGTGAAAAACCAAAGGTTTTAGGGTTACTTCTTCCCTTCACTTAATGCCGTATATTTGTCTTTCAGGTAAGTCCCAATCTCCTGACCCTTTGTTTTGGTCACTAGAGATCTCAATTACGTCCTTTCCTAGGCACATCTTTCCCATACTCGAGTCCATATTACTTTTAAAACAACATAATATCAAAATAAACATTAGTGGGTTAGTCAAAACATATTTAAGCAACTTCCTACACTTGCATAACATTAATAAGCACATAGCAACCTTCATTTCAAATAATTCTTTTGCAAAATATAAATTTTTAGCGTATTGTTTTGGTTCAGATAGGAAAGTGCGGCGATTTTTTAGAAAAGTGCAGCGCACTTTCTGAAAAATCAACAATCTTTCTTTATTTTCCAGAAATACCGACGCACTTTGATATAAGTGCGGCGCACTTCTGGAAATTTTTCTGATTTTTGTTGAATTCTTTATTTGCTCAGGTTTATCAACAAGGCTTAATCTAGATGTCATGAATTTCTCAAAGAGACATTTAACAAATAAGGGGCATAAGCAATTATGTGACAAATATTTCAAATACACAATAGAAAATTATTTTTTCTTTTTTTTCATTTTTAAAACAAAGCTAATAGGAAATTTGACAATTACCATACGGAAATATATTCTTCATTTAAAAAAGTTCAATTATAGTTAATGAGGGGTTCTTAGGTCAAGTCTGTGTGTGTGTGTGTTAACTTCTTTTCCTCAATTAAAAACAAAAAGTGTGGCGCACTTTTGATGCAAGAGTAACAATAAAATGGTTTTCGTTTGCCAGAAAACGGTACGGCGATTTTTGAAATTTTTAGGGTTGTAATATTAAAAATGACTTTATCGAAAAATGTTTTCAATCCCCGGCAGCGGCACCAAAAACTTTGATGTGTTTCAAAAGCTTTAAATTTATAATACTTAAAATACCGGATATGGAAACAACGGGTTAAAGTCTAATCCCTAGTTTGTAATATAGTATGTAGGTAAGTTCCGGTGTTCTAAGGAGATTGGCAATTCTAAGACAAAGTCGATAATATTACAAAAAATGATTATCTTATAGATTGTCACGGCTCTAAAGATAATGGACTACTTCAATCAAAAGGCATGTTTGGTTAATGAAACAAAAAATATAATAGATAAACTTAAGTGATGATTGATCTCTCGGATGTAGTATATTCCGATTTAGAATTGTTTAGTTGCTTAAAAAGATTGTCTATTATTCATAATGAAAAACCCTTTCGGCCTTTATCTTTAATCATGAAAATGCCTTAAGTTTGATCCGTGTTTGATGATAAGTAATATGAGCTTGCTAAACCAAGTTCGTTAGACATGTGGTTTAGCGTTAAACCTTTTTGTACTTGGGTTAATGTTCGTTTCCTTTGCCAATATCACAAGGCTAAGTGTCTAGTTACAATAGACAAACAACTTGGAAATCAACATTTAGTCTGGAGTCCTTTCGACCTATATCCCGGAATGAATGGAGATCAAACAAAGATTAAAGAATCCAAGTTCAAAAACATCAAGCTCATATTATTCATATCAAAAATTCATTCAAATAGTCAAGTTTGATCCATTATATCCATATAGTTCTTAACCAAACATGTTAAACTACTCAATAATCATAATAGCAACACATCGAACAAGTAATATAGATCCAAAATTCATATTATAAAAAGATGGAAACATGTTTCTTTACCAAATTTCAAGAACAAAAGATCCAAGCTAACAATTCCTTCTAAGAACAAAGGTACAAAAGATCCAAGCACCTCCAACTTCTGAAATAACAGAACTTGCTTGTTCTTCTACCCTGAAAAGATGAAGATGAAGGTTTCTAGCCACCCGCCCTCCTCCCCCCACCCCCCACTACCCCACCCCGCTCATGTCCCAAATCTTCTTCGAAATTGCTCTAACTCTTGGAGAGGGAATTTTTGTGTAGTGATATTGAAATGATGATTGTTGTTGTAAATTGTTTCTTTTCTCTTGCCAAATCGTGACTCTATTTATAGCAAATGATTGGGCAAGTCAAGAGTTGTACCATTTATGATTTCTTTGTAACTGACCACAGAATGTGTTGCCGACACTTACATAAAAGTGCGTTGCAAAATCTTAATTAATGATGTGCATTATACATCGCTGACATGTGCGCGCACTCGGTTATAAAACCGGTGCACTTTTCCTTTTGACTTCAATGGTCCATATTCTAGATCCTTCTTTTGACGAATGTTAGTAGTATTTAACCAAATCTCTTGCACGTTAAGTCCTTTTCTTCCACTTTTAGTCCTGTAACAATATTTACATAACAAATGACCAATTCTTGCAATATTTATTGCATTAGTACATATATTTCTTGCATTTCTAAGGGATATTTTATGTATATTTGGAGCGTTATCAATATTATTGAAACATTACGGGTCACCTGCTGGTCTAACTAAGCTCTTAATTTAAAGATAAAGATAGAACATTATTTGTGATCCTATTGGTCCAGTAATATAAACACGATATATGGAGAGCCTATCTCTAGTTTCTAGTCATTTGTTAGCAGTAACTAGAAACCCAATTGAATGATTAGTGCATATTCAAACACGTTAAACCAAGTATCTGTGATGACATTAATTAAACCTTTCAACGTTAAATTAAGAAATTGATTTAAAAAAAAACAAACATTAAATCTTCATTAACATGGCTAAACCCTAGGGTATTAGGCTAACCTTTGTTAATTATCAATGTTGACAAAAAAAATGGCCCTAGGCCGGCCTTGTATCGTTCCCAGATTAATCGCTACTCGGCCCATCCACCTTGGAATATAGCAAATTCGGGTGAGAAAATGGTCTGCTAAAAAATCGGTAAAAAAGCGGTCAAATCGTGTAAAAAAATCGGTTCAAATCAGATAAAATCGGTCTAAAATCGGTGCACGAAAGTCACATCTTTTTTTATAATGTGGACTTTGAATTGGTCTAACTGTTAAACTTTTATTATCGATGTCTATTGTTTTGAACAATGTAAACTTTGAACTCAATTTAAATTTTAGTGTATTAAAGGGTTGTATCCATCTCCATACAAGTTAACTTTGAAATTTATATATAAATCAGCAAACCATTATTCAAACGATTAATAGCGGCCTAGACCTCGATTACTGGTACAGGTTGTGGCATCGACTCCGGCGGCTAGCGACTCGCGATTTTTGAAACATTGGTATTTATACAAGGCGTGATCAAATAACACACACACAAACACACACACACAAGACACAAGAAAATGAAAAAAGGGGTTTGGTCTAGAAGTGGAAATTTGAGACCCATTGGTTAAATTTGGGTCTAGTTAGGTAAATAGAGGACGTGACTAGTTGGGTCTCCTTTAATATTATTGATGAGTCTAGTTGGGTCTAGCAAGTCCTCCCTTAAAATTATAGATGGGTCTACATGGGTCTCCCAATAGGTCTACATGGGTCTCCCTTAATATTATAGATGGGTGTCCCAACAGGTCTGGTGGGTTAAAAGTGTTTTATTTGTCTCTACGTTTTCATCTGTTTTTATTCGTATTTTTACTTTCTCGTCAGTTTTCGTGCGTTTTCGAACATTTTCGTCAGTTTTCGTCCATTTTCGTCCATTTTCTTATGTTTTAGTCCATTTTCTTCCATTTTTGTTCGTTTTCTTTCGTTTTCTTACGTGTTCGTCCGTTTCCGTTTTTTATACGTGATAACCGACAAAGGAAAATCCAAAATCCCCCGTGTCGTTTCCCAACGAGGCGTGAATTGAAAATCGGCTATACGTTCGTGATCGCGTTTTTGAATGGATTAAGATTTTTTTGAATTTGTTTTCCTATTTCTATAATTAAAATGAAAAACCGAATAAAGAAAACCTAAAAATGAAAGCAAGCTAGTGATTTAAACCTAAAAACGAGAACGAGATCGAAACCCGTTCTTTAAAAAACCAAATTATGAAATTTTAACTCTACAAACGCAAATTTAATTTTCCTAAGTCCTAAATGATAAAAGAAAATTTTCTAAAAAAGAATTATATTTTTTTTTGACTTTTAATAATTTTTTATGAATTAAAAACAATTTAAATAAAATAAAATGATTAAAAATACTAAACTGTTTTATAAAAATCTGAAAAATTTAGGGAAAGTGCATATCCTAAGAAAAATAAAAAGGTTGAAACAACTTATCGACATAAGCTGTTAAAAAGCAAAAACAGCTTATAAGCTAAATGGGCTAAAAAGCCCTTAAATACCAAATCACTTGGGACTATAACGAAAAAGTCCCAAGGGCGCAGCGGTAGAGTGTGTGTGAAACGGGCAGAGGTTGGTTGAGGTTGAGGGTTCGAGCCTTGCTCACCCACAACTTCCCAATTTCCCCGTTTTTTACTTTTTGAAACTTTTCTTTTTGCAAACTTGTAAAATAAGCCAAAATATTAAACTTTAAAAAAGTGACTTTTTACAAAAGCCAAAAATAAGCACTAAAAATAAGCTCAGAAATAAGCTGAAAAAGTGACAGATTACTAAACTTAGACTAAAAGGCTAAATGGCTAAACTGTTAAGCTATTTTAAAACTCAATAAGCAGTTACAAAGCATAAATAAGCTAAAACATACTACACTACACCTAATAAGCACTAGGGAACATGAATAAGCAAAGAAAATAATCTAAACTAAGTTTAATATGACAGAATTCCTCAAAAAGCTTTTAAACTAAAACTTTCTAAGCTAAAAGTGCAAATAAACAAATGAAAAAGAAAGATAAGCAAAAACAGATTCAATCCTATACCTAATAAGCAAGTCTAACTAAAATAAGCAAGTAATATAAGCTAAAAAGCAATAAAAAGCAGATAAGCAAAAGTGGGGCTAAACTGTCAATGCAAACAGCTATGAGGGCACTTTTTAGGTTATTTTTTTATGCCCTTTAGTGGACCCTGTATGGTCATGGGGCTTATACTGGCTTAAAGCTTAGCCTATAAGCTATCTAAAACTACAAAGAAAAGAGAGTTTGAAATTTTAATAAGCCTTAGAAAAGTGAAGTGAAAATGCTGATTTTTCAAAATGCTACTTTTTTTGGTTTTCTCATAAAAGACAAGGGGTAACTGCAGACCTAATTATAAGCTAGAAAATAAGCTTCAAAATGAAAAATAAGTTAAAACAAATGGAGTTTGACCTTCAATGAGCTTATGCTCAAATTTCAAAAGCCTAAAACAATTTTAACTAGCTAGACATAGATTGAAAAATGGCTTTTGAAACCTTAAAAAAATGACTTGACAGTTTTTGGACAAAAACTCAAATGACCAAAGACTCTTCACTACTGCATTTTGACACTTGAAAGGACACAAAAACAACACTTAAAATATGGTTTTGTAAGCTTAATCAAATAAGCACTTTAGAACTATTCTGTCACCACAGTTTCAAAGTAACTTATAAAAAGAACTTAAAAACTTTCTTTCAAACTTAAAATCTTTTGAAAACTGATTAAAAACAACTTAAAAAGGTTTGTACAAATTGGCCAAGTGACCCAAAAGGATTTTAAACAAATTTGACCCACTTTGGGTCTTAAACCAAACACCCCTTTAAGTTTTAGAAATCAAATTTTAAACTGATTTGAAGAGTTTTAAGCTAAGAACCTTAAAGACAGTTAACAAGCATTCAATGCTAAGCAAAAATAAGCAATAAACTCACAGAAATAAGCACTCAATTAAGCAAACAATGAATGAGCAGTTTAAAGGCAAAAAATGAACAGTTTTGAAGAAAAGCTTAAACAAAGTACATAAAAGCAATAAACAAGCATGAAAAGGCAACAAATAACATAAATAAGCTAGAATAAGCATGAAATAAGCAATAATAAGCAGATGAACAGTAAATAAGCAAAATTAGAAAATGGAAACTTACAAAGCCCTTGCTCAAAACAGGGCAAATAAAGTAATCTACAAGCTAGTATGGTCTATAAGCTCTTCCCTTGCTAGCTTATCTTCCAAATTGCTGAGGTACTTTAGGGGTGAGCTTTTTTGTGATTTGTTTTTGATTTTTTTAGACAGAAAATTAAACAAACTTTTATATAAACTTTTAATGACTCAAAAGCTTATACAAGAGCTTAACAATGGTATTTAAATGACAATTTAACTTATATGACAATATTTAAAGAAATCTTAAAATTTTCATTAACTTATAAATAAGAGATTACAATGCTGAAAATTTAAATGACAGTAATTAAAAGACAAGTAATTAAATTGCAATATTAAAAATGGACAAACTTTGTTAATACAATAATGGACTTAACAAAAATTCGACAAAATACAAATAAGCCACACTAGTCCTATTTATACTAAAAGCTCTTCAAGTCTTCAATTTCTCTTGTGTTTCTTCACTAAGACAGAACAAGGGTGTGTTTGTTATGTGAGTGTCTTCAAAGTCTTATCTTGGCCATTAATCTTGAGTGGTTCCCAAGTCTTATGATCCCAACCATAATATTTTGTCTTCTGTCCTTTGTAAAATGGATGCTTGAGGATGCAAGGTGGACTTGGTTGTTTTATGAGTGAGTTATGGGAGTTTGTTGTTGGTCTGGGAAAGTTTGGTTTAAGGGGGTGCAGGGGTGAGGTTTGGTGAATTGACAGGAATAGTCCCTCATGGTGTATGGTATTATTGCAAGTATAGTCCTTTGTGGTGATGATACTTTTGGGGACTTGGCAGGTTAAGCCCCCAAGGTGTATGTTGTTATTGTACGCATGGTCCTTGTGACTAACGGACTTAAGGGTTAAGGGGTTTTGGGTTAACATAGTTATGTGGTTATGGGCCTCATGATTGGACCGGCTATATGGGTTTGGATTTATAAGGTTTTTGTAAGTTTATAAGGTTTAAAAACTTTGATAAAAAAGCTTAATGGGCATGTCCCGGCTCATTAGATGGGTGCGGGTTGGACCATTAAGTATTTCTTCGGATTTGTCTTTGTCTTTGACTTTAGACTTCTCGGGTTTGACTTTAGTTGACTTTGACTTTTGTTGAATTGACTTTGTCTTTTTCACACTCTTTCTGTTCCATGCTCGGTTTGTTGTTTTTGGCTTCGTTTTTCGTCCTTTTGTCGGATATCCGTTTCCTGCACAATATAAATGAAAACATACACATACAATGTATTTTTGGTACGTTTTTGGTCATTTAAGTCCGGTTTTAATGGAAAATGGTATGTGTAATTAAGCACATACCAAAATCCCCCATACTAAGCTATTGCCGTGTCCTCACGCAATGCTATAAGTAAACACTTAAGAAAACTAAGAATCTCAATCACCCTCGACTAATAACCTCGAAAAGTAGCTAAATGTTCATCAAGGGGAATGAAAGAATCAATAGTTTAGAAAAACCCCGTTTTTACCATTTTTAAATATTTACACTTACTACCACTAATATTTTTTTATTTTTTTATTTTTCTCATTTTTTTATACTTTTCATTTAAGCAACTAACTAACATGTTTGACTTTCGTTATTTTATAACTTTTAGGGATCATAGAACAAGAAACATTTTAATCCTAAAATGCCCCAAAAAGGATAAATTCATCGTTCCTGACTTTTCACTTATTCCAAACCAAGCTTAAAACGAAATCACTGTTAAATATAAGTTAAGATGCTAACACTACTCATATTTGTAACTTGTGAACTTTTCACTCCCGACAATTATTATATATATTAGGTGAATGTGCCATTTCGAATTTCAACTATGGATCAACGTTTTGCAAAATTCTATGCTTCACGTTCCACCCGAGAATAATGAGTTTGAAGGCGAGATCATCCCATGTAGCGACTTTCGTCTCGGCACATCCCAACCTTGCGGCTAAGTGACCAGGCTTTTGACACCCCACAGAGACTAGTATCGGGACTCACGGACCTTTGGTTTCAAAAACTCTTAGGTTTCCCGTATATACATAGCTTATTTAGAAAAACTTAAAATGAAATAGTCTTAGTTCAAAAGCATATTTAAATTTAAGAAAAAGAGATTTTCCCTATATTTATTAAATCACATTTACCACACTTAACATAATTATTCATCCTTTAAACTAAGGAAATCTTCGACCTTTTAGAAGGCTGCAACATCGGTTGTGAGCCGGCAAGATGCAGCAAACTTTTATCAGTCTCGGATAATTACTATGTGCCTTATTTAGAAGACTGCAACATCGGTTGTGAGCCGGCAAGATGCAGTAAACTTTTATCAGCCCACAGTTTATTATTATTATTACCACATTTTTTTACATTACCATGATATAGAGAAAATTTCGTTTTAGAAAATTTAAGTATAAATTTGAACTAAAATTATTGATATCGACTATACTTCAAAATTTGTTGATTTAAGTTTAATTTTTGAAAAGAGCACGTATTATTAGTCCGGTTAGAAGCTTATGGGAGAAAAAGCCACAAACTACACTTATGAGCTCTTAAGATTTCCAAATAATCCTTGTTTAGCATCCAACTCATACTTAACTCTATCATTTTTTGTTCTTCGCAAAGATCCGCGAACGCTTAGTCTAAAAGTTAAGGAACAAGCTAGAGCTCAACACGCTCGATCGAGTCAAAATTTATTCTTATTCTACCCAGCAGGAAAGTCAAAATTGTGACAAAACACTTATTTTATTTTTGAAAAATTTTAAATTTTTTCATTTTTTTGGTATTTTGGTGGTAAAAACGGGATTACGTGAAAACAACGACTGCAGGCACAATCAAATCGATAGATCCCCCCATACTAGAACTAAACATTGTCCTCAATGTTTTAAGAAGGGTCTCTACGTAAATCCTAAGCCGTTTATTAAGTATGCTTAAAGATAAACGTTAGTCGATAAGATTTGGATATTGGATTCCCAAAATGAAGCTGAGGATTTGAAGCTCTAGTGAACGAAGGACAAAAACCGAGAGCACGAGAGGCTTCAAAAATCCGGGCAATCCTGGACATATAACACAAAACACAAAGCACGGAAATGGAAGAGGCGAGCCTCCTCACAACAACAAAACACTTATTCATTACTACTATTAATAATATATTAGGATAAGCATGGGTTGCCACCCACGAAGCGCTTGTTTAAGGTCACTTAGCTTGACCTGATCCCCGCATACTTGAGCTGGTCAAGGGGATAGAAATGGAGAAACGAAACATCCAAAACACGGATGTCCTCTCCATAAGAGCAAGGAAAAATCTCCATCGGGCTTTCAAAAATTTTAATGACTTTAAAAGCTTTAGAGTCCTGATGAGATCATTCTGAGAAAAGAGAAGTATGAACTCCTTTAGAAGTTAGAATCTCGGGGTTGAAAACTTTTTCCTTATTTTCAGATGAAAACGAGAGTAGAGTTTCAGACCTGGGAACTTCTTTGTGGAAATGAAGTTCATAAAGAGGGGGATTAAAATCCTCAAGATTTAAAGAAGCATTAGATATCTTCTTTACATTCTTATCCGATGTTGCATAGTTGGTGACTTCAAAATGGTTCTCATGAATGAGTATACCCGGATTAAATACCTTGTCCATGTTGTTGGTCGAAGACAAAGCATCAACCTCAGAAAAATTCTCATAGAAAACCAAGTCACACTCGGGAAAAGGATGGAAATCACTTGATCCAGGAAGATCAAGTTCATCAATCAAGAGTTTAGACTCTTTGATTTTCTCTTCCTCGGAGTCAAATAGATCATCATATATATTATCACTAACGGTCTCAAGATCAAAAAGTTTATCATCATAATCATCCCATAATGGTGGGGATAAGTAATCAAGAGCATGTTCATCGGTGAACATCTCAGTAATGGTAACAACAAGATTGTCATCAGGAGAATCAACCGAATCTTCGAGAATAGAATTCATTTCCTTGATAGGATCTTGGTTAAGCAAATACTCTATTTCTCGAAGATCGGATTCGGCATCAAAGGGAAGGTAATCAATTTCTGGTGGAAATGTAAAATGAGCGAGTTCATCGGCGAACTCCTCAAGAGAATAGTCGCTAGTCTCAGAAATCGGGAGACTAGGTGAAGAAGAAGTGGTACTGCCACTTAAAGAATTATGAAAAGGAGGGAGAGGAGATGAAGGATTACTATTTCCCGGTGGAAATGAATCACTTGCGAGATAAGCTTCGAATTCTTCCCAAATTAAATCACTTTCTTCGATGGAAGTAAGCGTGGGGGAAGAAGAAGACTTGGTCACGGTTTCCGAAATCGGAGTGGGAATGCCACTCAATGGATTATCATGATATGGAGGGAGATCTTTGGTTTTATCAAGATTTAGCAAGTTCTTAATAATGTCTCCCTCCGGATCAAAGATATCATCATTAACTTCTGGTGAAGTTAAGTCGGTATGAGAAGTGAGAGAAGAAGTGGGATTGCCACTTGGATGATTTGTTGCAAACAAATCTTCAAGAATTTCCTCATGTGAAACATTATAGACATCAATCATGTTGATTGATTCTTTTTTAGGTGTATTAGAATATCTTGAAGTGTCATTTCTCATATTCAAGATCAATCTTTCGTCACCGTCACGGAGAATCATTTCTTCTCCGTGAACGTCAATCAAAGCTCGAGCGGTCCGTAAGAAAGGTCTTCCCAAGATGAGGGGGACACGAGGATCACTTTCATAATCAACGATGACGAAATTAGCTGGGTCTTGCAATTCCAACCGGAGTGCAAATCTCCCGGTTAGCTAGTTCAAGGGTCTTTCGGGTAGAAATAAGCTCGGGTAAACCTAACTTTTTCCACACCGAGAGTGGCATCAAGTTGATGCTAGCACCTAGATCGTCTAGGGCTTTGCACTTAAGTTCACTAAAACCACACGGAATGAGAAATTTCCCAGGGTCTCCAAGTTTCTCGAGTAACTTTTTTAGGATAACCGCTGAGCAATTTTCATTAAGGGGTGTATTTGCCAATTCTATAAGTTTCTCTTTGTTAGAAAGGAGACTTTTAAGCATCTTTTGGTATTTCAGGATAAGAATTAAAGCATAAGCAAGAGTGATATTAATGTGAAGTTGTTTAAACATTTACCAAAATTTGTGAATTTGGACTTCATCTTTTTCTTTCTGTTTTTCTTGGTTCATTCTTGACGGATAAGGGATATGAGGATGACGAGGATCCCTTTGGTGAACCACATAATTTCTTTGTGAAGGAGGTTTAGCTTTTTGGACAAGAGGAGGTGGGACCTTAATGGTAAACTCACCATGTTCCGGGTCCGTTAAAGTCTCCTCTACACGTTCATCCTCCTCCGGATTAATGAATGGAGGAGGCATAGGAACGGAAGGTCCATCAAGAACAAGACCACTTCGGGTGGTGATGGCTTTCAATTCACCTTTCGGGTTAGCAACGGTGTTGCTAGGGAGAGATCCCGAACCCGAGGTAGAAGCGGTGTTCATTTGAAAAAAGCTAGCCATCATGTTCTTAAGCTCATTGGTTTGATTTGACATTGAAGTTTGAATCGAATTTTGCATTTCATTCCTTAACTCATTTTTCACATTGTTAATTTGGTTTTGCATGGCTTTCATGTTAGCCTCATTTGTTTTCTTAATTTTCTCCAATTCACTTAAAGGAACACTTTGGTTTTGTTGAATTGGAGCTTGATAATTTGCATTTTGATTGAAATTGTTTCCTCGGTTATATCCTTGAGGTTGGCTAAACCGGTTTTGATTATTTTGCACGTTTTGTTGTGCAAAACCCGGTGGTCTAGTTTGATTAGCCACACCTGGAGGACGATAACCGGAATTACCCTGATTGTAGTTACCCGCGGCTGCTGCAACGTATCCTTGAATATTATCCCGATATTCTGGGAAAGTGTTGCCATCGGCGGCGAGACACTGATAATATGGATGAGCACCACCACACGTAACACAAATCTCCTCAACAGCCTTTACGGAAGCTGGAGGTGGGGTTGCTTGAAATTGTTTTAGAATAGCCGTCATGGCGGTAGTCACAACACTTGTTTACTGATTTACTGCATGAGTAAGTTTGGCTAAATCAGAGGAAGAAGAAGAATTAACATCACTTGATTTCACTTGAGAAACAATCGATTTGTTTCGTGAATTGCGGACCTTGGATTTGTTCTTGATAATACTCAACACATCTTGAGTACTTCTTTCCAAAAGATTTCCATCGGCGGCAGAATTCAAAGAATCTTGGTCGGTCGGGTTCAAGGCATTGTATAAAGTATCAAGTTGGTGAAATTCGGTGAAACCATGATGAGGACAAGCACGAAGGAGATATTTGTACCGATCCCATGCCTCATGAAACGATTCACCAAAACGTTGTTCAAAGTTGGAAATTTCATTTCGGAGATTTGTCGTTCTTGAGGGAGAAAAGAATTCATTGATGAATTTGAAAACAAGATCTTCCCAAGTGAGAATAGAATGGGGGGGGGTTCTTTTTCAAGCCAATGATGGGCTACCCCCGCAAGAGAGAATGGAAAAAGAATAAGCTTAATCGCTGAATTTGGCACATCCTTGTATTTTATTGTGGAAGTTAGTTTGTTAAACCAACGAATGTGATCATGAGGATTATCTTTCTCAATTCCGAAGAATTGGTCCGAAGTCATCATATTAATGAGACTATGCTTGAGCTCGAAATGCTCAGCAAGAATTGGAGGAACCACGATCGCCTCCGCATAACCCTCGGTGGGTTCACAGAGCAATTCCGTCATAGTACATTGATCAGCCATCGTATCTACGGGAGATTCTTTAAGAGAAAAAGGTTGCTTTGAACGTCTACGGTTACGATGTTTCGGGTTTGAAGTAGTTGGATTAGGAGAAGATTCACCAACTAGATTCGAAGAAGAGCGAGTGCGCATGCACTAAAAAGAAGAAGAACACAATATTTTTGGTAACCGGATATTAAAAGTCCACGGTAGCTCTTTAAACTACGCACAAGAGAGCGGAAGGAATTAGCAAGCCGAAGCGATTTAAAAGCGTTCTTCCTTTTTGGGCGATGTTCCTTGGATCAAGCCCGCCTTATACCCTCCTTATAGTTTGTAATTCAAATGTGAGCCGATTATAACGATTAACAACACGATTTGTTTTGTTGGGATTTTTTAATTTTTTTGGTACTTTCAATACTTTAAGAAAAGTATTGTTGGTAATTTTTTAATTTTTTATAATAAGAAAATATATTCACAAACGAAAAATGATAACTTCACGAGGAAGGGTCTTCAAAAACTAATCTTCAAACGAGCCACGAAAATCGTCTCACGACCTCCCCGGCAGCGGCGCCCAAAACTTACTCGTCCTTTTTAGTATATATAAATATAATAAATATATAATATAAATACGTAATAAGGATAAGATCAATAATAAGAGAGATAAGTATTCCGTAAGGCTTTTAAAGAGACTTCACTTTTATCCAAAGCAAAACCCTAAAAAAACCTCCCGAGTCGTTTCCCAACGAAGTGTGAATTGAGAACCGGGTTTACATTTGTGATCGCATTTTTGAATGGTTTAAAGTTTTTGGGTTTGGATTCTAATTCTACTGATAATAAGCAAAGAAAAGTAAAGAAAACCTAAAAACGAAAGCAACTAAAGCTTAAAACACTAAAAATGAAAACGGGATTCTAATCCCGTTTTTTAAAATCGAAATTCTAAAATTTTAACCCTACAGATGCAAATTTAATTTTCCTAGGTCCTAAATGATAAAAGAAAATTTTCTAAAAAAGAATTAGATTTTTTTTGACTTTTTTATAATATATTATGAATTAAAAACTGTTTTAACAAAAATTAAATAAAAAAAAAAATACTAAACGACTTATAAAAAATCTGGAAAAATTACAAAAAGTCCTTTGAACTATGCTAATCCTAGGAAAAATAAGCTGGAATAAGCAGCTTGTTAGCCTCAAAATATTGAGTCGAACAATGGAAGTTCGTTCATTAATTATATTAAGTCTTGGTCATTAATTAATATAGGTGTAATAGGCTAGACGGGTAAACGGACTCTTAAATGTAAGCTAACCGATCACGTGTATCGGGCGAAAGCCCAAGTAATCCCGAGCCCGGCCCGTAGAATTACTAAAGGCATGAAAGCCTTTTAGTTTTGATACATATATACCTCCTCAAGAAAAGTGAGGGGGGTTGGTCATTTGTAACTGATAAGAATCGTTTATAGCTCAAGATTGATTAGATCTTATATATCTAGGATGAACAATAACAATGATTGATAACACGCAGCGGAAGAATAAAGAACACAATCAAAGTTATGAACAAGGTTTTTCATTGAACGATTTCTCTATTACCCCAACCATAATTTGGGGCTACACCAACTAACTATGGTGTACTATTCGACTCTCATCAGTCGACTTGCTATCTAACTATCTAGACTCTCATTGGGAGAGCTCTAGTTTTCTATGGATGGATATCTAAAACCTATGTCTATGATCTCTTTATATAGGGAGAGATCATGACTTACAAAGGAAGTAAATCAATAGATAAGGAAACTATTTAAATTACATTAAACCACATTAATATGTTTCCTAATCATTATCCTGTAGAATATTTGACCAAATCTTCATATTTCTCCACCAGCTTGTAGAGTTTTATAATGACGACTTTGATCCTTTTGTTTCATTCTTTTATTCATTTTGTCTCATCAAATCAAGAATCCCAACAATCTTCCCCTATTTGATATTACAAAACAATCTTCATGAATGAAACAATCTTCAAAGCTTCCCCTTGAAATAAGATCTTCTTGTACATGTCACCACTTTAAAATAAGCTGCAAACCATATAGTCTTCTTCCCCTTTTTGTAATCATCTAATAGGGGTCATCTGTAGATAAGCAACTTGTGAACACTTCCCCTTAAGTGGTACATGTAGATGGTTAAACATGTTAACAATAAGCTTCCCCTGAAAGTATGCTAACCATCTCTTGAATCTCGAACTCAGTAGGCTCCAAGTGGTAATTATTGATGAAGAAAAATGAGTATAACCCATATGTTGAAGAAGTAGAATTTCCCAAACTTGTGTCTTATGTCTTGCACTATTCACATGACGTCAAACTTATACCAAGACCAAAATATAAGTAGATCGCAATCTCTTGACAAAATCCTCATCTTCTATATGAGACACTGAGCACAATAACGTAACTCCTTAAAGTGATAGCAAATGTACGTAGTAAGCATCATAAGGTAGATCGTACACCTTTGCTAGATTCATCAAGTCTTCGTCAACACCATTTAAGAACGAACAAGTTATCTTTAAAAGGGAATTGAAACCTTTCAAGATATGATAAGACACGCATCTATGAAAATCAACTACAACATCAAATAAGCAATAACTAATTTTCTTCATAATAATCCCCGAAAACAAGCCATAATATCATCATCTATCCGAGATCCAAAACTGTGAGTTATCCGATATTTGATAAAGCTAGCGGTACAAACTAGCTACTAACGGTACAAACTGCTTCAAAAAGTGGTATTAACAAAACTGCCATTTAGCGACCCTTTTTCTGTTACAAATTCGTAGCTAAATTGTCACAAATTACTTGACTCCTTCCTCCCATTATGTTAGTGACACATTTAACTGTTGCTGAACCGTCGCTGATCTGTCACAAAACTGTCACTAAAGTGTCACTGCTTGCATTCTCCTTCCTCTTATAGGTATTAGTGACGCTTTTTGCTGTCACTAATCTGTTGCTAAACTGTTGCAAATCTTGACATCACAAAAATATATCGAGCATTACTAATAATTGTATGGGCAGTACTAAGTGAAAACAACAATCATCTTATAATCAACCCAAATCATGTATTGAAACCAGCAGCCCATCATAACCACAGTCTCCTTCAATAAATTCCATCCCATAGTGCCAATAACTTACGACATCAATACCTGCTGTTTACCATGTTCATGACTTCCCAATCTCTTTAATAACATACAAAGCACATAACACCATACATATCATAAGGTTATGCTCAATCAAAGCATAATAAATACTGATAAAAATCCTAATCATCTAGGTTTAATTCCTGCTGTTGCTTTCCAAAATCATACACAAACCATTCATAGCCAGATCATATACACATACGATAGCACAAATCTTTAATACCTACTATATCATCAAGCAATATCCAATCATAACTCTAACCTGCTGATATAATCATGACCATGAAAACAAATCACAACCTGCTGCATCTTTATACCACGATACACAAATCATCATAAATCATCCTTCCTGCTGCATGAACACACCTGCTGCTGCTTGATCATGTACGTGTGATCATGTAATCTGCCCGAATTAGGGTTTATGAGAAACCCTAATATGCCACATTCATCTACAGTTACACATACTTTCCTGTTTTGAATGAGCTAGGGTTTGGAAGAAACCCTAGTTTTTCTTGAAAAACAAAAATCTTTAAAAATACCTTTTCTGCAGCAGTTTTATAAAAATCATATCTTTAATTTGAAGACTCAAATCAAAGATCGCTCCGGTCAGATCGTACCTATATGTTTATAGAACCTCCAGTTAAATTTTCGTGATGATCCAACGGTTAACGAACGATTTATCATCGTTTTACCAAAGCTGTCCAGAAAGTGACGAACATAAAAACCATACACGAATTAGGGTTTTTACTTCGTTCTTCGACATATAACACCTTGTAGATCCTAGATATCAAGAGCAACCCGCTCTGATACCACATTTTGAAAGTCTAATGAATCGTTGTAAGCTCAAGATTGATTAAATCTTATATATCTATGATGAGCAATAACAATGATTGATAACACGCAGCGGAATAATAAAGAACACAATCAAAGTTATGAACAAGGTTATCAACTAAAGAGAATCCTAATTACTACTTGACTAATAAGCAATCCTAATGAAATACAAAGTTCATTAATGTAAACTAACATTAGGAATATTTAAAAAAGAGTCATTTAATAAAGTTAGAGAATGAATACGAGACTATCACTAGTGGTGCTCAATTGAGGCTAAACACGACCATTTTTATGGGTTATACCACGAACCCAACTTCCTTCCCGGAAGCAATTTAATCGTTATGTTAGCCTCAAAAATATTGAGTCGAACGAGAAGTTCGTTCATTTAGAATATTAAGTCTCGGTCATTTTAATATGTAACGTTGTAATAGGCTAGACGGGTAAATGGGCTCTTAAATGTAAGATAACCGGTCACGTGTATCGGGCGAAAGCCTAAGTAAACCCGAGCCCGGCTCGTAGAATTACTAAAGGCATGAAAGCCTTTTAGTTTTGATACATATACACATCCTCAAGGAAAGTGAGGGGGGTTGGTCATTTGTAACATTACACATTTGCAAGTAAACTTCCTAATTCTCTCCCTACTTTCTCTTTCTAGTTTCTCTCTACAATTCTTCTCATCTCCTAGCTTAATTTCTTGTTCATCATATGAAGTGAAGTGATTATTTAGGATCCTACATTTGGTATTTTTTGTGGCTTATTTTCTTCATATAAGCTCACGGCACAAATTTTTTGGGGGCTTATTGGTTTGTTTTGCTTATTTACTTCTCACTTCACTTGTTCTACACCTTCGTGTGTTTGATTCGTGATTATAAGCTCTTAAATTCGTGGCTTATTTTTTCTTTTCGTGGCTTATTTCCTCACATAAGCTCACGGCACAATTTTTTTTAAGATTCTTGATTGTTATTTGTTTCGTGTTCTTGCACAAAACATTCGTCCTTCTTGTTTAACATCAAACAAATCAAATCCTTGCATTTCTTGTTGCTTATTTTCGAGCTTATTTCGGCTTATTTTAGGCTTATTCCAAGCTTATTTTTGTGGCTTATTTGAGTTTTGCTTATTCTTTTGTGGTCATAACCGGTCAAACAAGAGGAGACCAAGATCCACAATTTTAGCCTACAAAGACAAGGACACTTTGTTTGTTAGTTTAAGTGGTCCTCACCCGAAAGTGACACCGAGCGAAATATGTAAGACAAGCCCAAGCGGAATATGTAAGTTTAGCTTAAGCGAAATATGCAGGTGAAAGTTCAAGCGAAATATTACTATTAACTAAAACGAAACTCTGCCAAACTTTTTGAAATTCAAGCGAAATATGTTCATTATGAGTTCAAGCGGAATATGTTAAACAGCAAGCGAAACATGCAGTATTGAGTCCAAGCGAAACATGTTCAACATCAAGCGAAATATGCAAGATTGAGCTCAAGCGAAATAAGTTTTAACTTCAAGCGAAATATGCAATAGACCAAGCGAAACATGCATTTCATTTTTCAAGCGAAATATGTATTGATCAAGCGAAATGTGCAGTTTTCTAACTAAGCGAAATATGCAAATTCTTCAAGCGAAATATGCAATTTCTTTTTCAAGCGAAATATGTCAATTAACATTCACGGTTTTCTATTGATTTTGTAAAATCCCGCGAAAGACACAACTCTTTTCTCGGTTTTAATCATAGACTTGTAAAATCCCGTGAACGTTTATTGCTTTCTTTTTACCACAACTTCAATCACAACACATCTACTTAAGATCCTACAATCATTTTTCACTTCATAATTCTTCAATCATTCATCATGACAACTCCAATTGTAACTTCCACAACCGACAGTCAAATGCATAACAACATAATGGCAGCTGGTTCAAGGGATCGTCCACCAATGCTTGCAACAGGACGATATGCACAATGGCGATCACGGTTCTTACGATACATTGATACAAGACCAAATGGTGATGCCTTACGGAAGTGCATTCTCCCCCCCATCTCCAGAAGTGAAAGGAAAAATCTCACACTGGGCTTTCAAAATGTTCAAAGACTTTGAAGCTTTAGGGCCACCGATGAGATAAATTCAAGGATATAAGATAGAAGTTATGAAATCCTTTAGAAGGTGAGAATACCAAGACGGTTTTTCCTCATTTTCAGATGAATAAGAGAGTAGAGTTTCGGACCCAGGAACTTTCTTTGTGGAAAGGAAGTTCATAAAGAGGAGGGATTAAATCCTCAAGAATTTAAAGGCATGCATTAGTGGTCTTCTTTTCATTCTTATCCGGTGTTACTCGATTAGTGACTTCAAAAAGGTTCTCATGAATGAGTATACCCGGATTAAATACTTTGTCCTCGTTATTGGTTGAAGGCAAAGCATCAACCTTGGAAAAATCTATAGAGTATGAGTCAACACTCGGGGGGAAGGAAGGAAATCACTTGATCTAGAGGGATCAAGTTCATCAATCAAGAGTTTAGACTGTTTGATTTTATCTTCCTTGGAGTCAAATGGATCATCATAAACATCTTCATTATCAAACTCAAGTTCAAAAAGAATCTTCAGCGATATCATTCAGTATAATGGTGGAGATGAATAATCAAGAGTATGTTCATCGGTGAACATCTCGGGAATGGTATCATCAAGATCGTTATTAGGGTCTGCAAGATTACCCTCATCTACCGAATCCTCGAGAATATAATCCATTTCCTTGGTAGGATCATTGTTAAGCAAATACTCTATTTCTATAAGATCGGATTCAATATCAAAAGGAAGATCATCATTTCCCGGTGGAAATGTGATAAGAGCGAGTTCATCGGCTAACTCCTCGAGTAAAAGGTCGACAGGATCATCATTTCCCGGTGGAAATGAATCACTTGCGAGATAAGCTTCGAATTCTTCCCAAATTAAATCACTTTCTTCTAGGGAAGTAAGTGTGGGAGAAGAAGAAGACTTGGTCACGGGTTCCAAAATCAAAGTGGGATTGCCACTCAATGGATTGATAACTTCCGGTGAAGTTAAATCGATATAAGAAGAAAAAGTAGGATTGCCACTTTGATGATTTGTTGCCTTTTCATTTGCAAACAAGTCCTCAAGATAATCTTTATGAGAGACATTGTAGATGTCAATCATGTTGATTGATTCTTTTTTAGGCTTGTTAGAATAGCTTGAAGTATCATGTCTCATGTTCAAGATTAATCTTTCGTCACCGTCATGGAGAATCATTTCTTCTCCGTGAACGTCAATCAAAGCACGAGCGGTCCGTAAGAAAGGTCTTCCTAAGATGAGGGGGACACGAGGATCAGCTTTCATAATCAACGATGACAAAAAATCAGCAGGAATGTGAACTTTCCAACCGGAACAAAGACATATCTTGCAATTCCAAGCCGATGTACAAATCTTGCCGGTAGCGAGTTCAAAGGTTCCATGCTGGGTGGGAAATAAGCTCGGGTAAACCTAACTTTTTCCAAACGAGAGTGGCATCAAGTTGATGCTAGCACCTAGATCGGCTAGGGCCTTGCACTTGAGCTCACTAAAAACTACATGGTTTAGAATGAGAATTTCCTTTGGTATCAAGTTTCTAGGGTAGTCTTCTTAAGGATAACCACTGAGCAATTTTTATTAAGGGGTGTGTTTGCCAGCTCTAAACTTTTTCTCCTTATTGGAAAGGAGACTTTTAAGCATCTTTTGGTATTTTAGGATTAGAATTAAAGCATCGGCCAGCGAGATATTGATATGAAGTTGTTTGAACATTTGCCAAAATTTATGAATTTGGACTTCATCTTTCTCTTGTTGTTTTTCTTGATGCATTTCTTGAAGGATAAGGGTTATTTAGGGTAAAAGGATCCTTTTGTGACAAAATAATTTCTTTTGAGAAGTTCGGTTTAGCTTTTTGGAAAAGAGGAGGTGGTCCTTAATGGTATACTCATCGAGTTACGGCGTCAGTTAAAAGTCTCCCTCTACACGTTCTCCTCTTCGGATAATGAATGGAGGAGGCATTAGGAACGGAAGGTCCATCAAGAACAAGACCACTTCGGGTGGTGATGGCTTTTAATTCACCTTTTGGGTTAGCAATGGTGTTGCTAGGGAGAGATCCCGTATCCGAGGTAGAAGCGGTGTTCATTTGGAAAAAGCTAGCCATCATGTTCTTAAGCTCATTGGTTCTTAGGTTAAAACACTTGAGCTTGAATCGAAGTTTGCATTTTCATTTCTTAACTCCTTTTTCACTTTGTAAATTTGCAGTTGCATGATTTTATATTAACCTCATTCATTTTCTTAATTTTCTCCAACTCACTTAAAGGTACAACTTGATTTTGTTGAGTTGGAGCTTGATAAGATGTATCATGATTGAAATTGATTTCTTGATTATATCCTTGAGGTTGGCTAAACCAGTTTTGATTATTTTGCACGTTTGGTTGAGCAAAACCCGGTGGTCGAGTTTGATTAGCCACACCTGGAGGACGATAACCGAAATTACCCTGATTGTAGTTAACCGCGGCTGCTGAAACGTATCCTTGAATATTATCCCGAAAAGTGTTGCCATCGGCGGCGAGACACTGATAATAAGGATGAGCACCACCGCAAGTAACACAAATTTCCTCAACGGCTTTTACGGAAGCTGGAGGTGGGGTTGCTTGAAATTGTTTGAGAATAGCGGTCATGGCGGTAGTCACAACACTTGTTTGCTGATTTACTGCATGAGTAAGTTTGGCTATCTCAGAGGAAGAAGAAGAATTAACATCACTTGATTTCACTTGAGAAACAATTGATTTGTTTCGTGAATTGCGGACCTTGGATTTGTTTTCGATAATCGTCAACACATCTTGAGTACTTCTTTCCAAAAGATTACCACCGGCGGCAGAATTCAAAGAATCTTGGTCGGTTGGGTTTAAGGCATTGTAGAAGGTATCAAGTTGATGCAATTCGGTAAAACCATGATGAGGGCATGCACGAAGGAGATCCTTGTGTACGGTCCCATGCTTTCCGATGAAAACGAATTGTAACCAAAACGTTGTTCAAAGTTTGGAAATTTCATTTCGGAGATTTGCGTTCTTGTGGAGGAAGGAATTATTTGATGAATTTGGAAACAAGATCTTCCCAAGTGAGAATAGAACGAGGGGGTTCTTTTTTGAGCCAACGACGGGCTGCCCCCGCAAGAGAGAATGGAAAAAGCATAAGCTTAATCGCTGAATTAGGCACATCCTTGTATTTTATTGTGGAAGTTATTTTGTTAAACCAACGAATGTGATCATGAGGATTGTCTTTCTCAAGTCCGAAGAATTGGTCCGAAGTCATCATATTAATGAGACTATGCTTGAGCTCGAAATGCTCAGCAAGAATTGGTGGAACCACAATTGCCTCTGCATAACCCTCGGTGGGTGCACGGAGCAATTTTCCGTTCATAGTATGTTGATGGCCTCGTTTATCTAGGGAGATTCTTCAAGAGCGAACGGTTCGACTCTTTGTTTTGAACGTCTACGGTTACGACGTCTCAGATTCGTAGAAGTAGGATTCGTAGAAGGTTCACCAACGAATTTTGAAGAAGAGCGAGTTTGCATACACTAAAAACAAGAACAACACAATATTTTTGGTAACCGGATGTTAAAAGTCCATGGTAGCTCTTTAAACTACGCACAAGATAGCGGAAGGAAAATTAGCACGCCGAAGCGATTTAAAAGCGTTCTTCCTTTTTGGGCGATGTTCCTTGGATCAAGCCCGCCTTATACCCTCCTTATAGTTTGTAATTCAAAGGTGAGCCGATTATAACGATTAACAACACGATTTGTTTTGTTGGTTTTTCAATTTTTTTGGTACTTTCAATACTTTAGGAAAAGTATTGTTGGTATTTTTTAATTTTTAATAATAAGAAAATATTCACAAACGGAAAATGATAACTTCACGAGGAAGGGTCTTCAAAAACTAATCTTCAAACGAAACACGATAATCGTAGCACACCTCCCCGGCAGCGGCGCCAAAAATTGACTCTCGTCACTTAATACATATAAATAAATATATAAATACGTAATAAGGATAAGATCAATAATAGAAGAGATAAGTATTCCGTGAGGCTTTTTAAAAGATTTTCCACTTTTGGACAAAAGCAAAAACCCTCAAAAACCCTCACCCCGCGAGTCGTTTCCTCAACGAGGAGTAGAATTGAGAATCGGTACGTTCGTGCACTCCCCGTTTTTGGAATGCTTTTAAAGTTTTTGGGTTTGGATTCTAATTCTACTGATAATAAGCAAAGAAAAGTAAAGAAAGCCTAAAAACGAAAGCAACTAAAGCTTAAAACCTAAAAACGATAACGGGATTCAAATCTCGTTCTTTAAAAAACTAAATTCTACAAAATTAACCTTACAAATGCAAATTTAATTTTCCTCTGTCCTAAATAATAAAAGAAAATTTTTAAAAAAAGAATTATATTTTTTTAACTTTTATTTAGATTTTTATGAATTTAAAAACTGATTTAATCTAAAAAATTAATTAAAAATACTAAACTAAATGGGAAAAATCTGAAAAAATTCTGAAAAGTCCTTTAAACAGTGCTTGATCTAGGAAAATTAAAATGGGTGGAACAACTTATTTAAATAAGCCAGAAATAAGCTAAAATGGGCTGGTAGGCTTAATGGTTAAAAGGGGCTTAAATAATAAATGGTGCAAACATTGGCCAGATGGCCCTACTGTGCTAATGGTTAGTGTGTGTGTTGTTTGGGACGTGTGTGTGCAAAGGGAGAGGTCACAGGTTCGACCCCTGTGGCCTCTCCTTTTTAACAAACATTTTTTTTAAAACTTGTAAAATAAGCAAAAACAACAAACTTTAAAAAAGAAACTTTTATAAAACTTAAAAATAAGCAAAATATAAGTAAAGAAAAAAGTGACAGTTTTTACTTTTTTTTACACTAAGACTTAAAGCTGACTGGTTGGCTTTTAAATACACATTAAGCAATGCAAAAACTTTTTTCCCAAAAAAAAAAAAAATGGAAACACAGATATACACCTACACCTAATAAGCACTTGAGAACATAAATAAGCAAAAACAACAAGCAGCAGAGGTCTGAAAAGTCAATAAGCTAATTGGCCAAATCTGTTGACCAAACAGCCTAAGGGGGCACTTTTGAGCTTAATTTTAAGCCACAAAATGGATCCTTATGGCTATGAGATTTGTATGATCTTAAAGCTTATCCTAAGGGCTACAATAATCAGCAAACAAAAAGTGGTTTGAAATTCAAATAGGCCATGAAAATTCTTATGGAAAATGGCTGATCACACTCAGTGCATGCTGAGTTTTGGTTTTCTTTTAAAAGACAACTAGGCTTAGTGCAGGCTTAATGTAAGCTAGCAAAACAAGTTAAAAATATAAAATAAGTTGAAATAGATCAAATCTAAGCTACAAACTACTATTGTTTTCAATTTCAGACCTGTACAATTTAACTAAAAAAATAGAATTGAAAACAGCTTTTTACCCCATTTTGAATATATCTCCCACGCGGGCCCCCTCTCCCCACAATCATCTCACCTCCCTCTTCACTCCACAGTCGAGAAATATTTAAACTTTTACAAGACTAAAACAACTCATACTACTCTTAGTCTAGTGCATTTAGACAGCATAGACAACATAAAAACAACACTCAAAAGCAGTTTTCAAGGTCCTTTATCAAATAAGCTTATTCAAAACAGATTCAACACACAGATTTGGAAAACTTATAGACACAACCATAAAACTTACTTTTAAACTTTAAGGCTTTTTAAAAAAGATGAACACAACTCAAAAGGGCTTGTTAAAGTTAAATGAATGACCAAAAAAGTTTTCTAAACCATTTTGACCCGTTTTACCCCTTAACCCAAACACCCCTTAAAGTTTCCAAAATCTATTTTAAAACTTGTTTAGACTGATTTAAGCCAAGTATTTAATAGAAGAAGAACAAGAATCTATATTAAATAATAATAAGCATTAGAACTCAGGAAATAGGCACTTAAGATGCGCAAAACAAGATATGCAGATTATAAGCTATAAAAGACAGTTTTAAAGCAAAACATACACAAAGAACATGTAAACTATAAGAAGGCATAAACAAGCATCAAACATTAATAAAAAGCACAAATAAGCAGATACAAACAGTGAATAAGCAGGAATAAGCAAATGAACAAAAAAATGGAAAAATGGAACTTACGAAAGTCCTTAGCTTTTGTGAATGATTTAAGCACTCAAATCAGTTCTAAACCAACCTATATGCTTCCCAAGAAGCTCTAACCCATGGTCATCCAATATACACCATGCTCCATGAATTTCTTGACAGTTTTTTGAGTGATTTTTATAATTTTCATGACAAAAATGTAAACAAGCTTTTATATAAGCTTTGAATTAACCAAAGGCTTATGTAAGAACTTAATGACAAAATTTAAAGGACAATTAAAGTAAATGACAATATTTTAAAAGAACTTAAAATTTCATTAACTTGAAAAAAAATTACAATGCTTGAATTTAAATGACAGGTAAATTAAATGACAAGTAAATTAAAATGGTCTAATTTTTGTTAAAACAAGACTTGACAAAAAAATTGAGCTACAATGGCTACTACTTATACTAAAAGTTCTAAGTCTTGGTTCTTCTTGTTGTGCTTCTTCTGTGAGAGCTGAGAATGTGTTTTCTTTGTGAGTAGGTCCAAAAGTCAATCTCAGCCATCAAATATGAGTGTTCTCCAAGTTGTGTGATCAAAGCCCTTGATTTTCTTGTCTTTTTCATCAACCAATTGAAATTTAGGGGATTGCCAAGGTGGCAATTGAGCCATGTGATGAAGTGGGGTTAAGGGAAAGGGATGGTTTTGTTTGGGGGTACAGTAGACGAGGTGAGAGTGACAGGGGTGATGAACATAATGGGTAAAAGTTTTGGAATTGACAAGATTGGCCCCTTATGTTGATATATGTGTTTGCAACCACAGTCCTTGTGGTGTACATGAGTTTGTGGATTGGCAATTTAAGCCCTTGAGGTTATATGGATGTTTTACACGTATGGTCCTTGTGGTGAAATAAACTTAACGACAATATAGAATGGGCTGTTAAGTCTTAACAGTTAAAGGGATTTGGGCTTATTTTGCATTTTGGGCCTTAAATGGTTTTTATGAATTAACCATTTAAGTGTCTTGATTTTAATAGCTTAATGGGCTGCCCCGGCCCATTAGATGGGTACGGGTTGGCCCATTAAGTATTTCTTCGGTTTTGGCTTTGGTTTTGACTTTGACTTCTCGGTGTTGACTTTGACTTTGACTTGTTGACTTTTTCAAGCTCTTTCCATTCCGTGCTCGGTTTTGTCCGTTTTGGCTTCGTTTTTGTCCTTTTTGTTGATATTCGCTTCCTGCATAATATAAATGAAAAACACACAAATACAATGTATTTTTGGTATGTTTTTGGTCTTTTAAGTTCGTTTTTATAGGCAAAGGGTGTGTGTAATTAAACACATACCAAGCCTCAAACTTAATTTGAGCTTCTGCACCCCCTAATATGGTATCTTGGCACCTGGGACCACTACTTGAATAAGTTCCCTAAGGAAAAGACTCATTAAGTGTTGCCATGTATTGGGTCCTATTTATGTTACCACTGTCCTGCTCTGCTTCTAAGCTAGAAGCAATAGTGGCATCCATTTCCATTCTGTCCTTCCACTCCTTAATGATAGTCTCATCTGCAACAAGGTGAAGAGGTCCACTAGACTGAGATATCTTAGTGGTCCTTTTTGGCTTTCCTAGGTTTGTGGGTCTTTTTAAGTTAAGATGATGATAAAACAGTGATTGGTTCTTCAATAGAGAGTTGAGCAAATGTGGATGTGTGTTGGGGATCAGTGGGTTGTCCTGACCCTTCACCCACTTCTGCTTAATGTTACATTCCCTTTCATCCAATCTTAATCAACCTCCCCTCAAACAATACTTCAGAGATTAAGTAATCCAATGCTAGCAATCAGAAAGTTAAACCTGCTAACATCAAAAGCCTTTGTGAGAAGATCTGCAACATTGTGGTCTGTGTGAATCTTGATCACTTGAATCAACTTCTTCTCATAAGAATCTCTGATGAAATTGTGCCTAATCTCTATGTGCTTGGTTTTAGAGTGAAACACTAGATTTTTCTCACTACAGATTGTCTTTCATTATCAATGTTAAATCTTGGTGTTCATTAAATTAAACCTTAATCAAGCATTGGATTTTGAAACCATAACCACCTGTCCCAACAATTAGCTAGCATCAACATATTCTGCCATCAGTTGTTGAGTGGCACAATATGTTTGCTTTTTTTACATTGCATGAAATTAATCTTTTTCCAAGAAATTGACAAACCTCCTATGTGGCATTTCCTGTCAAAAACTAGCTAAGCATAATCACTATCTGAAAAAGCTTCAGGAAATGGTGAATACCTAGGATACCAAAGGCCCAATTTGGTTGGACCTTTTAAAGTATCTAAAGATCCTCTTCACAGCATGAAGATATGAGACTTTAGGAGTAACTTAGAACCTTGCACAAGCACAAACTACAAACATTATGTTAGGCCCTAGAAGCTGTTTAAGTACCATCAAATGATCCAATCATTTGATTCTGTATAAGTGAATTCCACATTCCTCAGCTTCTTATAGATCCTTGAGAAATGCCGTGTTAGTCTCAATTGAGTGGTTTGTTGTCTTTACAGTGGCAAAATCAAACTTCTTCAATATATCAGCCACATACTTGTCTTGGCTGATGAAGATTCCATCATCTTTCTTCTTCACTTATAACCTTAAGAAGAAAGTGAGCTCCCCTATAGAACTCATCTGGAATCTCTTGTGTATCATCTGCTCAAACTCAACACATAAAGACTTCTTTGTAGACCCAAAGATGATGTTATAAACTACACATGTACTAATAGGATATCACCTTTGTCCTTCTTGATGAACAAAGTCTTATCTATAGTGTAACATCCCGCTCCGATAAGAGACCAAGAGTCACGTTATGGTGTCATATCAGAACATATAAACGCAAGCGGAAGACTTTATTAAATAAAAATACTAAGTCATGTAACAAAATGACTTCCAAAAGTATTAAATTCCAAAAGTCTAAATGAAAAGAGATCTTCAAACGAAATAAGTCTTAAACATAAATAAAAAAATGGAATCTATCAGGGTCGGTACCTCTAATAGATTCTACTCTCAACACTCAAATCCCAACTTCCCGCTTATTACCTGCCGCAGGAAAAGAAAATGCGGCTGAGCTAACGCTAGTGAACAGAATATATTAATAAATATTAATAAGCCAAAGAATTGAATGAACGAACACGAGGAACCTGCTAAACAAATATCATACAAAATACGAATCAAATGAATAAGAATCAAGAACAACAAAGGAATGCCTACGAGCACAGATAAATGTCTAAACATGATACATGAATAGACCCTAAACAGATATAATCATATAGCCACATAATAAGTTATACACAGGATTTGCAACTCCTGATGTACCAAATGTGATATGGGGTGTATAGCACACACACAACCATTCACCTGAACTGAATGGAACAAAGTACCTAGGATGCATCCATACGCTCCCTGCAAAACAAAGTCATATCCATATACACAAGTACAATGAAGAGTATAAAACAATGTAAACTAAATAATCAAAGGCCATCATTCAAAAGGAAATGTCGTGGACTAATCACACTGCCATAGATAGTGTCATGCTATTGGTGCATCAATGACATGGTCATGGTACCTCCATGACTAGTACAAATAGCTCGAGAAAAGATTTAAGCAAACTGAATAAGTTACCAATAATTCAATCAAGATAACGGATCTAATATCATATTCAAACAAAGATCAAAGGAATCATGAATGTGAATATCAAATCAAACAGAATATCAACGAATATCAATGAGTCATGAGTACGGATAGCAAATCAGATGGAATATCAAACGAATCAAAGTAGCTAAAACAAATAAGAATCGAGTCATGAGGTGTCCTTACTAAAAGGACGGAATATATGTACAAACAACAGAACGAACGAAGCAACGCATACCATAATAATAGTAAAGAAAAGTATGTATCAAGAATATCCGTACGAGAAATCAATGCAAACGAAAGAACCATTAATCATAACAATAATAAAGAGAAGAGGTAATGATTATCTGTACAATTAATTTCAGTTAAAAAAAGGATAGATATATCCGTACCTTAAATTATAAGTTCACATACACACACTAGAAAGTCGAATTACTCCTTCTAATAATTTCAAAAGTTAAACCTTGGCAACTTGTATGCATCTTGATATCTATAGCATGAGAATAACAAGTTCCATAATTTTCTTCGTGTAATTATTAATATCTAAGGGGCCTATATATAAATTCAATATAAACAAAAAGTTGAGAATAGACTGTGTGTCTTCCTCATGCTACGTTTTCTTTTCTTTTGATCTCTTCCTCATCTCTTTTATATATAAGTCTATTCTTATCATGGTGTAGATATTGTTAAATCACTTTTTCAAAGTAGGTTTTGCTCCGATTGTCTAAATTGAACAGTTTTTGAATGTACATTCCCAAACATAGAACTTTTTATTAATGGATGTGATATTGTTTCTTCACTTTAACGTAGTTTGCTTTAGTGGCTTTGTATTACTCTTATACATCATGTTTTATTGATCAAATGGGTTACCTATTTTCACTTATTTATCAAGTATGAAACATTCATATTATCATGTAGTATATGGTTTAAGTTGAAATTGCCATTTTTTTTATAATATTTTATCGTGTGGTTTAGTAGTTTTTGTCGGATTCAATAACCATTTATAATATTGTAGTTGGTGCAGCGATTACAAATGATGGATTAGATTGTTTGGGTTTCGTCTTTGCGATTGTATGAGAACCTTTGGGATCTCGTGTTGGCAGGGGTGGTGCGAGCGCGTGTCACGCATCATAAGTGGTGTGGGGGAGTGTGTGCCGTACCTGGGTAGTCGGAAATGTGGTCGTGAGGGGGGGGGGTGGGGGAGGGGGGGTGGGGGGGCTTGAGGGGGAATTGGAGGTGTGGGTTATGGGGGCGGTGTCTTGGGGGAGGGAGGGGGGGGGGAGGTGGGGGGGGTGGGTGGGGGAGGGGGAGGGGGGCGGGGGGGGATAGAGGGGGGGGCGGGAGGGGCATGGAAGGGGGGGAGGGGGGGGGGGTGGAGAGTAGGGGGGAGTGAGGGGGAAGGCGGTGGGTGTGGTTGGGAGGCGGTGGTAAGGGGAAGGGGTGGGGGGGGAGGGGGTGAGGGGGGGGATTGCGAGGGGGAGCGGGGGGGTGGTTTAGGGAGGTGGGTAGGGGGGGGTGAGGGGGGGAGGGGATTGACGGGGGGCTAGGGGGAGAGGGGGGGTGTTATGCGCGGGGGGGGGGAGGGTCGGGTGGGTGGGGGGGTTATTGAGGTGGGGTGAGTATGGGGCGAGGGGGGGTGGGGGGGGGGGTGGGGTGGGGGGTCTTGGGAGTCGGAGCATAAGTGTTAATGGGGGGGGGGGGGGACGAACGGGTGGGGGGATGGGGTGGGGGGAGGTTGTAGGCGGCGGTTTAAGGTGTGTGTTGACCTTTTTTACTTTTTTTTACTTTATATCTGTTTGTTCCAGTTTTTGGTCTCAGTCTATCGCCTTAGAGGTAAACCTTTAAACATATCTTTGTCCATCAGGTGTATTGCGCTTGATGTAATACGTAATATTTGGTTATTGTTAAGAATATAAATACTAAACCACGCGATTAAAAATATGATTAATATTTGGCTATGTCATATTAAACCATATGACTACATGTAATATGTATTTTCATACTGATAAAGAAGTGAATTAGGTAACACAATTGATCATTATATACATGATGTATAAGAGTAATAATAAGCCACTAAAGCTAACTACGGGATAGTGTTGATACACTTAAATACATTTTAGAGGCTTTGTTTGGGAATGACATTCAAAACTGTTCTATTTAGACAATCGGAGCAAACCTACTTTGAATAAGTTGTTTATCTATTCTACTAAATGAGAAGAATTGCTTATATTAAATGAGATGAGGAAGAGATAAAAAGAAAAGAAAACGGAGCATGAGGAAGACGCTCGTGTCTTTCTCATCTTTTGTGTTTTATGATTTTATATATAGGCCCCTTAGTTATTAAGTAATTACAAGAAGAATTTATGGAACTTGTTATTCTCATGCTTATAGAATCAAGATGTCCATACAAGTGCCATGGTTTATACTTTTGAAATTATTAGAGGAGTATTAGACTTTCTAGGGTTGGTGTGTTATGTGAACTTATAAATTTAAGGTACGGATATATCTATCATTTTTTTAAGCTGTATATTATTGGGTACAGTATTCTTACTCTTCTCTTTATTATTGTTATGATTAATGGTTCTTTCGTTTGCATTGATTTCGTACGGATATTCTTGATACATACTTTTCTTTACTATTATTATGGTATGCGTTGCTTCGTTCGTTCTGTTGTTTGTACATATATTCCGTCCTTTTAGTAAGGACACCTCATGACTCGATTTCTTATTTTGTTTTAGCTACTCTTGATTTCGTTTGATATTACGTTCTGATTTGCTATCCGTACTTCTGACTCTATTGATATGCGTTGAATATTCTGTTTTGATTTTGATATTTTTTTTTTCCACATCATGATTCCTTTTGATCTGGTTTGAATAAGATATTAGATCCGTTATACTTGATTGAATTTGGTAGCTTGATCAGTTGCTTAAATCTTTCTCGAGCTATTTGTACTAGTCATGGGAGGTTACAGACCATGTCATTGATGCACCAATAGCATGACACTATCTATGGCAGTGTGATTAGTCCACGACATTTCCTTTTGAATGCTGCTTTGTCTATTATTAGTTTACATATGTATGTATACTCTTCATTGTACTTGTGTATATGGATTATGACTTTTTTTGCAGGGATCTTAGGTAGCAAAGGGAGGTATGGAATGACCTAGGTACTTTGTTCCATTCAGTTCAGGTGAATGGTTGTGTGTGTACTATACACCCCATATCACATTTGGTACATCAGGAGTTGCAAATCCTGTGTACAACTTATTATGTGGCTATATGATTATATCTGTTTAGGGTCTATTCATGTATCATGTTTAGACATTTATCTGTGCTCGTAGGCATTCCTTTGTCGTTCTTGATTCTTATTCATTTGATTCGTATTTTGTATGATATTTGTTTAGCAGGTTCTCGTGGTTCGTTTCATTCATTCTTTTGTCTTATTACATTTTTATTATTATATCTGTTCACTGAGCGTTAGCTCAGCCGCATTTTCTTTTCCTGCGGCAGGTAATAAGCGGGAAGCTGGGATTTGAGTGTTGAGAGTAGGAAGCTTTTAGAGGACCGACCCTTGATAGATTTCCTTTGTTTGGATTTATGTTTAAGACTTATTTCGTTTGAAGATCTTTTTTCATTTAGACTTTGTTGGAATTTAATACTTTTGGAAGTCATTTTGTTACATGACTTAGTATTTTATTAATAATGTTTTCCGCTTTGCGTTTTATATGTTATGATATGACACCCATGAATGAGACTCTTGGTCTCTTTACGGAGCGGGGATGTTACATTATAGATCAAAGACTTGTTCATCAAGTAAGGAACAATAGGTTGATATCCTATTAGTAAATGTGTATTTGATAAACATCATCTTTGGCGTCTTATTCGAAGAAGTCTTTATGTGTTGTGTTTGAGCAGATGATACACAAGAGATTCAGATGAGTTCTATAGGGGTGCTCACTTTCTTTCTTAGGGTTATAAGTGAAGAAAGAAGGGGGGATGATGGAATCTTCATCAGCCAAGATAAGTATGTGGCTGATATTTTGAAGAAGTTTGATTTTGCCACTGTAAAGACAACAAGCACTCCAATTGAGACTAACAAGGCATTGCTCACAGGATGAAGAAGCTGCTGGATGTGGATGACACTTATACTGCTCATTGATTGGATCATTGATTTATCTTAACAAGCTTCTTTGCCTTAACATAATGTTTGTTGTTTATGCTTTTGCAAGGTTCTAAGTTACTCCTAAAGTTTCACATCTTCATGCTGTGAAGATGATCTTTAGATACTTGAAAGGTTCAACCAATTGGGCCTTTGTCATCCTAGGTATTCCCATTTGCCTTGGAAGCTTTTTCAGATAGTGATTATGCTGGAGCTAGTTTTGACAGGAAATCTACAACAGGAGGTTGTCAATTTCTTGGCAAAAGGTTGATTTCATGGCAATGTAAAAAAGCAAACTATTGTTGCCAACTCAACAACTGAAGCAGAATATGTTGCTGCTGCTAATTGTTATGGACATGTGTTATGGATCCAAAATCAAATGCTTGATTATGGGTTTAATTTCATGAACACCAAGATTTACATTGATAATGAAAGTACAATCTGTATTGTGAAAAATCTAGTGTTTCACTCTAAAACCAAGCACATAGAGATTAGGCACCATTTCATCAGAGATTCTTATGAGAAGAAGTTGATTCAAGTGATCAAGATTCACACAGACCACAATGTTGCAGATCTTCTCACAAAGGCTTTTGATGTTAGCAGGTTTAACTTTCTGATTGCTAGCATTGGATTACTTAATCTCTGAAGTATTGTTTGAGGGGAGGTTAAATAAGATTAGATGAAAGGGAATGTATCATTAAGCAGAAGTGGGTGAAGGGTCAGGACAACCCACTGATCCCCAACACACATCCACATTGCCAACTCCTCTATGAAGAACAATAACGGTTTTATCATCATTTTAACTCAAAGACCACAAAACCATATGAAAGCCTTAAAGAACACTAGATATCTCAGTTAGTGACCTCTCTCACCTTGTTGACAGATGAGGACTATCATTTAAGGAGTGAAGGGACCAAAATGGAAGATGGATGCCACTACTGCTTCTAGACTTAGAAGCAGAGCAGGACAGTGGTAAACATAAAATAGGACCCATACATGGCAACACTGAATGGAGTCTTTTCCTTCAGGGTAACTTATTCAAGTAAGTTTGGTCCCAGGTCCAAGAAGATACCATATTAGGGGGTGCAGAAGCTCAAATTAAGTTTGAGGCTTGGTATGTGTTTAATTACACACACCCTTTGCCTATAAAAACGAACTTAAAAGACCAAAAACATACCAAAAATACATTGTATTTGTGTGTTTTTCATTTATATTGTGCAGGAAGCGAATATCAACAAAAAGGACAAAAACGAAGCCAAAACGGACAAAACCGAGCACGGAATGGAAAGAGCTTGAAAAAGTCAACAAGTCAAAGTCAAAGTCGAAACACGACAAGTCAAAGTCAAAACCGAAGCCAAAACCGAAGAAATACTTAATGGGCCAACCCGTTCCCATTACATGGGTCGGGGGCAGACCATTAAGTATTTATAATCAAGACATATAAAGGTTAATTCATAAAAACCATTTAAGGCCCAAAATGCAAAATAAGCCCAAATCCCTTTAACTGCTAAGACTTAACAGCCCATTCCATACTACCGTTAAGTTTATTTCACCACAAGGACCATACGTGTAAAACATCCATATAACCTCAAGGGCTTAAATTGCCAATCCATAAACTCATGTACACCACAAGGACTGTGGTTGCAAACACATATATCAACATAAGGGGCCATCTTGTCAATTCCAAAACTTTTTTCCCTGTTCTGTTCATCACCCCTGCACTTACCTCGTCTACTGTACCCCAAACAAACCACCCTTCTTTTTCCCTTAACCTCACTTCAATCACATGGCTTAATTGCCACATTCGGGCAATCCCTAATTTCGATTAGTTGATGAAAAAGAAAGAAAATCGTGGGCTTTAATCACTACGTCTTGAGAAACACCTCATATTTGATGGTGAGGTGTGATTGACTTTTTGGACCTGAATCACAAGAATAACACACGTTATCAGCCTCTCACGAAGAAGGCACAAACAAGAAGAACCAAGACTTAGAACTTTTAGTATAAGTAGTAGCCATTGTAGCTCAATTGTTTTTTTTGTCAAGTCTTGTTTTAACAAAAATTAGACCATTTTAATTTACTTGTCATTTAATTTACCTGTCATTTAAATTCAAGCATTGTAATTTTTTTTCAAGTTAATGAAATTTTAAGTTCTTTTAAAATATTGTTCATTTACCTTAATTGTCCTTTAAATTTTGTCATAAGTCTTACATAAGCTTTGGTTCATTCAAAGCTTATTATAAAAGTTGTTTAACCTTTTTTGTCATGAAAATTATTAAAATCAATCAAAAAATCTGTCAAGAAAATCATGGAGAATGGTGTATATTGGATATGGCCATGTGTTTAGGCTTCTTGGAAGCATATAGGTTGGTTTAGAACTGATTTGAGTGCTTAAATCATTCATAAAAGCTAAGGACTTTCGTAAGTTCCATTTTTCCATTTTTTTGTTCATTTGCTTATTCCTGCTTATTCACTGTTTGTATCTGCTTATTTGTGCTTTTTATTAATGTTTGATGTTTGTTTATGCCTTCTTGTAGTTTACATGTTCTTTGTGTATGTTTTGCTTTAAAACTGTCTTTTATAGCTTATAATCTGCATAATCTTGTTTGCTCATCTTAAGTGCTTTCTCGGGATTCTATATGGTAATTATTGTAAATCGATTGCTTGTCATCTGTATATTAAATTACTGGCTTTTACAATAGTCTAAACAAGTTAAAATAGATTTTGGGAAACTTTAAGGGGTGTTTGGGTTAAGGGGTAAAACGGGTCAAAATTGTTTAGAAAACTTTTTTGGGTCATTCATTTAACTTTAACTAGCCCTTTTGAGTTGTGTTCATCTGTTTTAAAAAGCCTTAAAGTTTAAAAGTAAGTTTTATGGTTGTGTCTATAAGTTTTCCAAATCTGTGTGTTGAATCTGTTTTGAATAAGCTTATTTGATAAAGGACCTTGAAAACTGCTTTTGAGTGTTGTTTTTATGTTGTCTATGCTGTCTAATGCAACTATAGGAATAATAGTAGTATGAGTTGTTTTTTAGTTCTTGAAACAGTTTGCTCAATGTGTCTAAGTACCATTCAGTTTTAAAAAGCTTTTTTCAATTCTATTTTTTTAGTTAAAAGTTGTACTAGGGTCTGAAATTGAAAACAATAGTAGTTTGTAGCTTAGATTTGATCTATTTCAACTTATTTTATATTTTTAACTTGTTTTGCTAGCTTACATTAAGCCTGTACTAAGCCTAGTTGTCTTTTAAAAGAAAACCAAAACTCAGCATGCACTGAGTGTGATCAGCCATTTTCCATAAGAATTTTCATGGCCTATTTGAATTTCAAACCACTTTTTGTTTGCTGATTATTGTAGCCCTTAGGATAAGCTTTAAGATCATACAAATCTCATAGCCACAAGGATCATTTTTGTGGCCCTAATAATAAGGCTCAAAAGTGCCCCTTGGCTGTCTTGGTCAACAGATTTGGGCCAATTAGGCTTATTGACCCTTTTCAGAACTCTGCCTGCTTGTTGTTTTTTGCTATTATTTATGTTTCAAAGTGCTTATTAGATGTAGGTGTATATCTGTGTTTGCTTATTTTGGAGTTGCATTTGCTTATTGTGTTTTAAAAGCCAACCAGTTCAGCTTTAAGTCTTGGTGTAAAAAAAGTAAAAACTGTCACTTTTTCTTTGCTTATATTTTGCTTATTTTTAAGTTTTATAAAAGTTTCTTTTTTAAAGTTTGTTGTTTTTGCTTATTTTACAAGTTTGTTTTAAAAAAAAGTTTGTTAAAAAGGAGAGGCCACAGGGGTCGAACCTGTGACCTCTCCCTTTGCACACACACGTCCCAAACAACACACACACTAACCATTAGCACCAGTAGGGTCATCTGGCCAATGTTTGCACCATTTATTATTTAAGCCCCTTTTAATCATTAAGCCTACTAGCTCATTTTAGCTTATTTCTGGCTTATTTAAATAAGTTGTTCCACCCATTTTAATTTTCCTTGATCAAGCACTGTTTAAAGGACTTTTTAGTATTTTTTTTTTCAGATTTTTCCCATTTAGTTTAGTATTTTTAATTAATTTTTTAGATTAAATCAGTTTTTAATTCATTAAAAATCTCAATAAATATGTTAATAAAAATATAATTCTTTTTTTAAAAATTTTCTTTTATTATTTAGGACATAGGAAAATTAAATTTGCATTTGTAAGGTTAATTTTGTAGAATTTAGTTTTTTAAAGAACGAGATTTGAATCCCGTTATCGTTTTTAGGTTTTTTAAGCTTTGAGTTGGCTTTCGTTTTTAGGCTTTCTTATAACTTTTTTCTTTGCTTTTTTAATCAGTTGAATTAGATCCAAAACTCAAAAACTTTAAAAGCATTCAAATACTGCGATCAGAACGTAACCGATTCTCAATTCACCGCTCGTTGGGAAACGTCTGGGTAGGTTTCTAGGGTTTTGCTTTGGTCAAAGTGAAACTTGGAAGCCTCAGAATACTTATATTTATATTTATTGATCCTTATCCTGAGTACGTATTTTATATATTTTTTTATAATGTATTAGTGAGAGAGTCATTTTTTGGCGCCGTGCCAGGGAGGTGTGCTCGATTATCGTGTTCGTTTGAACGATTAGTTTTTGAAGAACTCTTCTCGTGAAGTTATCATTTTCATGTTTTCGCCTTATGTCTCCTGTTCTTCCGTTCTATTTTTTGATTGTTATTATTATTTACATCGGTATTTTTGGTTATACCTCCCCCCCCGTCAACCTTTCGTGTTTGTTTTCGTGAATATTTTCTTATTATAAAAATTAAAAATACCAACAATACTTTTCCTAAAGTATTGAAAGTACCAAAAAAATTGAAAAACAACAAAACAATCTGTGTCGTTAATTGTTAAATCGGCTCACCTTTGGAATTACAAACTATAAGAGAGGTATATAAGGCGTGGCTTGTGAATCAAGGAACATCGCCTCCCCAAAAAGGAAGAAAACGCTTTTTAAATCCATTTGCGTGCTAGATTCGCTTCCGCTTATCTTGTGCGTAGTTTAAAGAGCTACCGTGGACTTTTAACATCCGGTTACCAAAAATATTGTGTTGTTCTTGTTTTAGTGTATGCAACCTCGCTCTTCTTCAAAAATTTGTGGTGAACCTTCTGACGAATCCTTTACTTCTACGAATCTTGAGACGTCGTAACAGTTGACGTTCAAACAAAGAGACGTCGAACCGTTCGCTCTAAAGAATCTCCTTAGAATACGATGGTCCGATTCAAATACTATGGCGGAATTGCTCCGTGCACCCATCGAGGGTTATGCAGAGGCAATTGTGGTTCCACCAATTCTCGCTGAGCATTTCGAGCTCAAGCATAGTCTCATTAATATGATGACTTCGGACCAATTCTTCGGACTTGAGAAAGACAATCCTCATGATCACATTTGTTGGTTTAACAAAATAACTTCCACAATAAAATACAAGGATGTGCCTAATTCAGCGATTAAGCTTATGCTTTTTTCATTCTCTCTTGCGGGGGTAGCCCGTCATTGGCTCGAAAAAGAACCCCCTCGTTATATTCTCACTTGGGAAGATCTTGTTTCCAAATTCATTCAATGAATTCTTTCCTCCTCAAAGAACGACAAAATCTCCGAAATGAAATTTCCAACTTTTGAAACAACGTTTTGATGAATCGTTTCATGAGGCATGGGACCGTTACAAAGATCTCCTTCGTGCATGCCCTCATCATGGTTTTACCGAATTGCATCAACTTGATACCTTCTACAATGCCTTAAACCCAACCGACCAAGATTCTTTGAATTCTGCCGCCGGTGGTAATCTTTTGGAAAGAAGTACTCAAGATGTGTTGACGATTATCGAAAACAAATCTAAGGTCCGCAATTCACGAAACAAATTGATTGTTTCTCAAGTGAAATCAAGTGATGTTAATTCTTCTTCTTCCTCTGAGATAGCCAAACTTACTCATGCAGTAAATCAGCAAACAAGTGTTGTGACTACCGAACATGAACCGCTATCTCAAACAATTTCAAGCAACCCCACCTCCAGCTTCCGTAAAAGCCGTTGAGGAAATTTGTGTTACTTGCGGTGGTGCTCATCCTTATTATCAGTGTCTCGCCGCCGATGGCAACACTTTTCGGGATAATATTCAAGGATACGTTTCAGCAGCCGCGGTTAACTACAATCAGGGTAGTTCCGGTTATCGTCCTCCGAGTGTGGCTAATCAAATTCGACCACCGGGTTTTGCTCAACCAAACGTGCAAAATAATCAAAAACCGGTTTAGCCAACCTCAAGGATATAATCAAGGAAACAATTTCAATCAAGATACATCTTATCAAGCTCCAACTCAACAAAATCAAGTTTATAACTTTAAGTGAGTTGGAAAGAAAATTAAGAGATTAAATGATGGGTAATATCAAAATCCCATGCAGCTCAAATTAACAATGTGAAAAATGATGTAAGAAATGAAATGCAAAACTTTGATTCAAGCTTCAATGTCTAACCAAACCATGAGCTTAAGAACATGATGGCTAGCTTTTTCCAAATGAACACCGCTTCTACCTCGGATAGGGATCTCTCTCAGCAACACCATTTGCTAACCCGAAAGGTTGGAATTAAAAGCAATCACACCGAAGTGGTCTTTGTTCTGATGGACCTTCTGTTCCTATGCTCCTCCATTCATTTATCCGTAGGAGGATGACGTTGTAGAAGGAGAACTTTAAACGGACCCGGAACTCGTGCTGAAGTATACCCATTAAGGTCCCACCCTCCCTCTCGGTCCAAAAAGCTAATCGTCTAAAAACCTAAACCTCCTTCTCAAAGAAACTTTATGATTCACCAAAGGGATCCTCGTTACCCTCATATTCCTTATCTGTCAAGAATAAACCAAGAAAAGCAAAAAGAAAAAGATGAAGTCCAAATACACAAATTTTGGCACATGTTTAAATAACTTCACATCAATATCTTTCTTGCCGATGCATTGATTTTAATCCCAAAATATCAGAAGATGCTTAAGTCTCTCCTTTCCAACAAAGAGAAACTTATTGAATTGGCAAACACGCCCCTTAATAAAAATTGCTCAGCGGTTATCCTTAAAAAGTTACCCGAAAAACTAGGTGACCCTGGGAAATTTCTCATTCCGTGTAGTGCAAGGCCCTAGCCGATCTAGGTGCTAGCATAAACTTGATGCCACTCTCGGTTTGGAAAAAGTTAGGTTTACCCGAGCTTATTTCCACCCGAATGACCCTTGAACTAGCTAACCGGGCAATTTGTACATCGGCTGGAATTGCAAGAGATGTCTTTGTTCCAGTTGGAAAGTTCACATTCCTTGACGATTTCGTCATCGTTGATTATGAAAGTGATCCTCGTGTTCCCCTCATCTTGGGAAGACCTTTCTTACGGACCGCTCGTGCTTTGATTAACGTTCACGGAGAAGAAATGATTCTCTGTGACGGTGACAAAAGATTAATCTTGAATATGATACATGATACTTCAAGCTATTCTAACAAGCCTCACAAAGAATCAATCAACATGATTGATTTTTGCAATGTTTCATATGAGGA